>CANTUQ010000414.1:0-26505 GCA_947683425.1 Excoecaria cochinchinensis | reverse complement strand
GAATCTTTCCTTTTAACGCTCATATATATGGACTTCCATGTAACATGCAAAAAAAAAAAACTTAAACACTACTAATTATACATGTAAATTCTATTACTCATGCATTCTAATAAACCAATACACGTAACTGACATTCATATAAAAACAGCAACTAGGATCCAAAACGAGAAAGGCAGACACTCCCAAACCTGGAAATGAAGTCCCAAAAAGAAGGACCACTCTTTCCTCCTTCAATCCAAAATCTTATCCTTTCCCTTCTCCTTCCTTTTATTCTCAGGAGCTTGCAACAAAATAAAATCACATTCAAAAATCCAAAGACAGAATCTCAAAGAAACTCAAATGAGAAGAAGAACTACCCGAAACCATAACCACTTACCTTCTGAAGCTTCTAACAGACCCAAACTCACTTCACAGCAGGAAATTCACACATGCAAATGAAAAGAACAGCAGATGGAGAAAAGAACACAGTGAGGTTTACGTGAGAGGGAAAACCAGAAAGAGAGGACTTTCAGTCTTTTCTTTCAAACTAACCAATTTCACAGCCCTTTTCTTTTCCCTCACCACGTGCACACACACAGTTCTCCACCTGGCACACATGCACAATGACACAGACCCACTTAGTCTACTTTTACCAATTAAGTCCCATGCCAAAATACCTTTTACTCACTTAACTTAAAATCTTTAATTACTTAAATTAAATTCTTGCAATTTAATCCACATTCCTCATACAAAATGCCAAATTGCTCTTAATTGTCCAATAAAAATTACCAATTCCAATTAGGCCACTTATGGGGTGTGACAAAACCAATTCTCGACGCGTTGTGACCGGCAAGCTTCCAGTAGCTATTCAAATCAAGTTTTCCCGAATTATTGGACTCGGATCCAAAATTTCACCACTTTTTACGATTTCTCGATTCTGGTGATTTTCCCTAGGGGTACCCCTAAGGAAATTCGTAAAAATTCGTCAGATCCCGACGAAGCCAATGCTCGACGCGTTGTGACCGGCAAGCTTCCAGTAGCTATTCCAATCAAGTTTTCCCGAATTATTGGACTCGGATCCAAAATTTCACCACTTTTTACGATTTCTCGATTCTGGTGATTTTCCCTAGGGGTACGCCTAGGAAAATCCGTAAAAATTCGTCAGATCCCGACGAAGAAAATTCTCGACACGTTGTGACCGGCAAGCTTCCAGTAGCTATTCCAATCAAGTTTTCCCGAATTATTGGACTCGGATCAAAAATTTCACCACTTTTTACGATTTCTCGATTCTGGTGATTTTCCCTAGTGGTACCCCTAGGGAAATCCGTAAAAATTCGTTAGATCCCGACGAAGCCAATTCTCGACGCGTTGTGACCGGCAAGCTTCCAGTAGCTATTCCAATCAAGTTTTCCCGAATTATTGGACTCGGATAAAAAATTTCACCACTTTTTACGATTTCTCGATTCTGGTGATTTTCCCTAGGGGTACCCCTAGGGAAAATTCGTCAGATCCCGACGAAACCATATCTCGACGCGTTGTGACTGGCAAGCTTCCAGTAGTTATTCCAATCAAGTTTTCCCGAATTTTTGGACTCGGATCCAAAATTTCACCACTTTTTACGATTTCTCGATTCTGGTGATTTTTCCTAGGGGTACCCCTAGGGAAATCCGTAAAAATTCGTCAGATCCCGACGAAACCAATTCTCGACGCGTTGTGACCGGCAAGCATCCAGTAGCTATTCCAATCAAGTTTTCCCGAATTATTGGACTCGGATCCAAAATTTCACCACTTTTTACGATTTCTCGATTCTGGTGATTTTTCCTAGGGGTACCCCTAGGGAAATTCGTAAAAATTCGTCAGATCCAGACGAAACCAATGCTCGACGCGTTGTGAGCGGCAAGCTTCCAGTAGCTATTCTAATCAAGTTTTCCCGAATTTTTGGACTCGGATCCAAAATTTCACCACTTTTTACGATTTCTCGATTCTGGTGATTTTCCCTAGGGGTACCCCTAGGGAAAATTCGTCAGATCCCGACGAAGCCAATTCTCGACGCGTTGTGACCGGCAAGCTTCCAGTAGTTATTCCAATCAAGTTTTCCCGAATTTTTGGACTCGGATCCAAAATTTCACCACTTTTTACGATTTCTCGATTCTGGTGATTTTCCCTAGGGGTACCCCTAGGGAAAATTCGTCAGATCCCGACGAAGCCATATCTCGACGCGTTTTGACCGGCAAGCTTCCAGTAGTTTTTCCAATCAAGTTTTCCCGAATTTTTGGACTCGAATCCAAAATTTCACCACTTTTTACGATTTCTCGATTCTGGTGATTTTCCCTAGGGGTACCCCTAGGGAAATCCGTAAAAATTCGTCAGATCCCGACGAAACCAATTCTCGACGCGTTGTGACCGGCAAGCATCCAGTAGCTATTCCAATCATGTTTTCCCGAATTATTGGACTCGGATCCAAAATTTCACCACTTTTTACGATTTCTCGATTCTGGTGATTTTCCCTAGGGGTACCCCTAGGGAAATTCGTAAAAATTCGTCAGATCCAGACAAAGCCAATGCTCGACGCGTTGTGACCGGCAAGCTTCCAGTAGCTATTCCAATCAAGTTTTCCCGAATTTTTGGACTCGGATCCAAATTTCACCACTTTTTACGATTTCTCGATTCTGGTGATTTTCCCTAGGGGTACCCCTAGGGAAATCCGTAAAAATTCGTTAGATCCCGACGAAGCCAATTCTCAACGCGTTGTGACCGGCAAGCTTCCAGTAGCTATTCCAATCAAGTTTTCCCGAATTATTGGACTCGGATCAAAAATTTCACCACTTTTTACGATTTCTCGATTCTAGTGATTTTCCCTAGGGGTACCCCTAGGGAAAATTCGTCAGATCCCGACGAAGCCATATCTCGACGCGTTGTGACCGGCAAGCTTCCAGTAGTTATTCCAATCAAGTTTTCCCGAATTTTTGGACTCGGATCCAAAATTTCACCACTTTTTACGATTTCTCGATTCTGGTGATTTTCCCTAGGGGTACCCCTAGGGAAATTCGTAAAAATTCGTCAGATCCAGACGAAGCCAATGCTCGACGCGTTGTGACCGGCAAGCTTCCAGTAGCTATTCCAATCAAGTTTTCCCGAATTTTGGACTCGGATCCAAAATTTCACCACTTTTTACGATTTCTCGATTCTGGTGATTTTCCCTAGGGGTACCCCTAGGGAAATCCGTAAAAATTCGTTAGATCCCGACGAAGCCAATTCTCAACGCGTTGTGACCGGCAAGCTTCCAGTAGCTATTCCAATCAAGTTTTCCCGAATTATTGGACTCGGATCAAAATTTCACCACTTTTTATGATTTCTCGATTCTGGTGATTTTCCCTAGGGGTACCCCTAGGGAAAATTCGTCAGATCCCGACGAAGCCATATCTCGACGCGTTGTGACCGGCAAGCTTCCAATAGTTATTCCAATCAAGTTTTCCCGAATTTTTGGACTCGGATCCAAAATTTCACCACTTTTTACGATTTCTCGATTCTGGTGATTTTCCCTAGGGGTACCCCTAGGGAAATCCGTAAAAATTCGTCAGATCCCGACGAAACCAATTCTCGACGCGTTGTGACCGGCAAGCATCCAGTAGCTATTCCAATCAAGTTTTCCCGAATTATTGGACTCGGATCCAAAATTTCACCACTTTTACGATTTCTCGATTTTCGTGATTTTCCCTAGGGGTACCCCTAGGGAAATTCGTAAAAATTCGTCAGATCCAGACGAAGCCAATGCTCGACGCGTTGTGACCGGCAAGCTTCCAGTAGCTATTCCAATCAAGTTTTCCCGAATTTTTGGACTCGGATCCAAAATTTCACCACTTTTTACGATTTCTCGATTCTGGTGATTTTTCCTAGGGGTACCCCTAGGGAAATCCGTAAAAATTCGTTAGATCCCGACGAAGCCAATTCTCAACGCGTTGTGACCGGCAAGCTTCCAGTAGCTATTCCAATCAAGTTTTCCGAATTATTGGACTCGGATCAAAAATTTCACCACTTTTTACGATTTCTCGATTCTGGTGATTTTCCCTAGGGGTACCCCTAGGGAAAATTCGTCAGATCCCGACGAAGCCATATCTCGACGCGTTGTGACCGGCAAGCTTCCAGTAGTTATTCCAATCAAGTTTTCCCGAATTTTTGGACTCGGATCAAAAATTTTACCACTTTTTACGATTTCTCGATTCTGGTGATTTTCCCTAGGGGTACCCCTAGGGAAATCCGTAAAAATTCGTCAGATCCCGACGAAACCAATTCTCGACGCGTTGTGACCGGCAAGCATCCAGTAGCTATTCCAATCAAGTTTTCCCGAATTATTGGACTCGGATCCAAAATTTCACCACTTTTACGATTTCTCGATTCTGGTGATTTTACCTAGGGTACCCCTAGGAAAAATTCGTCAGATCCCGACGAAACCAATTCTCGACGCGTTGTGACCGGCAAGCTTCCAGTAGCTATTGCAATCAAGTTTTCCCGAATTATTGAACTCGGATAAAAATTTCAGCATTTTTTATGATTTCTCGATTCTGGTGATTTTCCCTAGGGGTACCCCTAGGGAAAATTCGTCAGATCCCGACGAAGCCAATTCTCGACGCGTTGTGACCGGCAAGCTTCCAGTAGTTATTCCAATCAAGTTTTCCCGAATTTTTGGACTCGGATCCAAATTTTACCACTTTTTACGATTTCTCGATTCTGGTGATTTTCCCTAGGGGTACCCCTAGGGAAATCCGTAAAAATTCGTCAGATCCCGACGAAACCAATTCTCGACGCGTTGTGACCGGCAAGCTTCCAGTAGCTATTCAAATCAAGTTTTCCCGAATTATTGGACTCGGATCCAAAATTTCACCACTTTTTACAATTTCTCGATTCTGGTGATTTTCCCTAGGGGTACCCGTAAGGAAATTCGTAAAATTCGTCAGATCCCGACGAAGCCAATGCTCGACGCGTTGTGACCGGCAAGCTTCCAGTAGCTATTCCAATCAAGTTTTCCCGAATTATTGGACTCGGATCCAAAATTTCACCACTTTTTACGATTTCTCGATTCTGGTGATTTTCCCTAGGGGTACGCCTAGGAAAATCCGTAAAAATTCGTCAGATCCCGACGAAGAAAATTCTCGACACGTTGTGACCGGCAATCTTCCAGTAGCTATTTCAATCAAGTTTTCCCGAATTATTGGACTCGGATCCAAAATTTCACCACTTTTTACGATTTCTCGATTCTGGTGATTTTCCTAGGGGTACCCCTAAGAAAATTCGTAAAAATTCGTAAGATCCCGACGAAGCCAATACTCGATGCGTTGTGACCGGCAAGCTTCCAGTAGCTATTCCAATTAAGTTTTCCCGAATTATTGGACTCGGATCCAAAATTTCACCACTTTTTACGATTTTTCGATTCTGGTGATTTTCCCTAGGGGTACCCCTAGGAAAATTCGTAAAAATTCGTCAGATCCCGACGAAGCCAATGCTCGACGCGTTGTGACCGGAAAGCTTCCAGTAGCTATTCCAATTAAGTTTTCCAAATTTTTGGACTCGGATCCAAAATTTCACCACTTTTTACGATTTCTCGATTATGGTGATTTTCCCAAGGGGTACGCCTAGGGAAATTCGTAAAAATTCGTCAGATCCCAACGAAGCCAATACTCGACGCGTTGTGACCGGCAAGGTTCCAGTAGCTATTCCAATCAAGTTTTCCCGAATTTTTGGACTCGGATCCAAAATTTCACCACATTTTACGATTTCTCGATTCTGGTGATTTTTCCTAGGGGTACCCCTAGGGAAATACGTAAAAATTCGTCAGATCCCGACGAAGAAAATTCTCGACGCGTTGTGACCGGCAAGCTTCCAGTAGCTATTCCAATCAATTTTTCCCGAATTATTGGACTCGGATCCAAAATTTCACCACTTTTTATGATTTCTCGATTCTGGTGATTTTCCCTAGGGGCACCCCTAGGGAAAATTCGTCAGATCCCGACGAAGCCAATTCTCGACGCGTTGTGACCGGCAAGCTTCCAGTAGTTATTCCAATCAAGTTTTCCCGAATTTTTGGACTCGGATCCAAAATTTCACCACTTTTTACGATTTCTCAATTCTGGTGATTTTCCCTAGGGGTACCCCTAGGGAAATCCGTAAAAATTCGTCAGATCCCGACGAAACCAATTCTCGACGCGTTGTGACCGACAAGCTTCCAGTAGCTATTCCAATCAAGTTTTCCCGAATTATTGGACTCGGATCAAAAATTTCACCACTTTTTACGATTTCTCGATTCTGGTGATTTTCCCTAGGGGTACCCCTAAGGAAATTCGTAAAAATTCGTCAGATCCCGACGAAGCCAATGCTCGACGCGTTGTGACCGGCAAGCTTCCACTAGCTATTCCAATCAAGTTTTCCCGAATTATTGGACTCGGATCAAAAATTTCACCACTTTTTACGATTTCTCGATTCTGGTGATTTTCCCTAGTGGTACCCCTAAGGAAATTCGTAAAAATTCGTCAGATCCCGACGAAGCCAATGCTCGACGTGTTGTGACCGGCAAGCTTCCAGTAGCTATTCCAATCAAGTTTTCCCGAATTATTGGACTCGAATCCAAAATTTCACCACTTTTTAGGATTTCTCGATTCTGGTGATTTTCCCTAGGGGTACGCCTAGGAAAATCCGTAAAAATTCGTCAGATCCCGACGAAGAAAATTCTCGACATGTTGTGACCGGCAAGCTTCCAGTAGCTATTCCAATCAAGTTTTCCCGAATTATTGGACTCGGATCCAAAATTTCACCACTTTTTACGATTTCTCGATTCTGGTGATTTTCCCTAGGGGTACCCCTAAGAAATTTCGTAAAAATTCGTCAGATCCCGACGAAGCCAATGCTCGACGCGTTGTGACCGGAAAGCTTCCAGTAGCTATTCCAATCAAGTTTTCCCGAATTATTGGTCTCGGATCCAAAATTTCACCACTTTTTACGATTTTTCGATTCTGGTGATTTTCCCTAGGGGTACCCCTAGGGAAATTTGTAAAAATTCGTCAGATACCGACGAAGCCAATGCTCGACGCGTTGTGACCGGCAAGCTTCCAGTAGCTATTCCAATCAAGTTTTCCCGAATTTTTGGACTCGAATCCAAAATTTCACCACTTTTTACGATTTCTCGATTCTGGTGATTTTCCCTAGGGGTACCTCTAGGAAAATCCGTAAAAATTCGTCAGATCCGGACGAAGAAAATTCTCGACACGTTGTGACCGGAAAGCTTCCAGTAGCTATTCCAATCAAGTTTTCACGAATTATTTGACTCGGATCCCAAATTTCACCACTTTTTACGATTTCTCGATTCTGGTGATTTTCCCTAGGGGTACCCCTAGGAAAAATTCGTCAGATCCCGACGAAGCCAATTCTCGACGCGTTGTGACCGGCAAGCTTCCAGTAGCTATTCCAATCGAGTTTTCCCGAATTATTGGACTCGGATCCAAAATTTCACCACTTTTTACGATTTCTCGATTCTGGTGATTTTCCCTAGGGGTAACCCTAGGGAAATCCGTAAAAATTCGTCAGATCCCGACGAAGAAAATTCTCGACGCGTCATGACCGGCAAGCTTCCAGTAGCTATTCCAATCAATTTTTCCCGAATTATTGGACTCGGATCCAAAATTTCACCACTTTTTACGATTTCTCGATTCTGGTGATTTTCCTTAGGGTACCCCTAGGAAAAATTCGTCAGATCCCGACGAAGCCAATTCTCGACGCGTTATGACCGGCAAGCTTCCAGTAGCTATTCCAATCAAGTTTTCCCGAATTATTGGACTCGGATCCCAAATTTCACCACTTTTTATGTTTTTTCGATTCTGGTGATTTTCCCTAGGGGTACCCCTAGGAAAAATTCGTCAGATCCCGACGAAGCCAATTCTCGACGCGTTGTGACCGGCAAGCTTCCAGTAGCTATTCCAATCAAGTTTTCCCGAATTATTGGACTCGGATAAAAAATTTCATCACTTTTTACGATTTTTCGATTCTGGTGATTTTCCCTAGGGGTACCCCTAGGGAAATTCGTAAAAATTCGTCAAATCCCGACGAAGCCAATGCTCGACGCGTTGTGACCGGCAAGCTTCCAGTAGCTATTTCAATCAAGTTTTCCCGAATTTTTGGACTCGGATCCAAAATTTCACCACTTTTTACGATTTCTCGATTCTGGTGATTTTCCCTAGGGGTACCCCTAGGGAAATCCGTAAAAATTCGTCAGATCCCGACGAAGAAAATTCTCGATGCGTTGTGACCGGCAAGCTTCCAGTAGCTATTCCAATCAATTTTTCCCTAATTATTGGACTCGGATCAAAAATTTCACCACTTTTTACTATTTTTCGATTCTGGTGATTTTCCCTAGGGGTACCCCTAGGAAAATTCTTAAAAATTCGTCAGATCCCGACGAAGCCAATGCTCGACGCGTTGTGACCGGCAAGCTTCCAGTAGCTATTCCAATGAAGTTTTCCCGAATTTTTGGACTCGGATCCAAAATTTCACCACTTTTTACGATTTCTCGATTCTGGTGATTTTCCCAAGGGTTACGCCTAGGGAAATTCGTAAAAATTCGTCAGATCCCGATGAAGCCAATGCTCGACGCGTTGTGACCGGCAAGGTTCCAGTAGCTATTCCAATCAAGTTTTCCCAAATTTTTGGACTCGGATCCAAAATTTCACCACTTTTTACGATTTCTCGATTCTGGTGATTTTCCCTAGGGGTACCCCTAGGGAAATCCGTAAAAATTCGTTAGATCCCGACGAAGCAAATTCTCGATGCGTTGTGACCGGCAAGCTTCCAGTAGCTATTCCAATCAAGTTTTCCCGAATTATTGGACTCGGATCCAAAATTTCACCACTTTTTACGATTTCTCGAATCTGGTGATTTTCCCTAGGGGTACCCCTAGGGAAATACGTTAAAATTCGTCAGATCCCGACGAAGAAAATTCTCGACGCGTTGTGACCGGCAAGCTTCAAGTAGCTATTCCAATCAATTTTTCCCGAATTATTGGACTCGGATCCAAAATTTCAACACTTTTTACGATTTCTCGATTCTGGTGATTTTACCTAGGGTACCCCTAGGGAAAATTCGTCAGATCCCGACGAAGCCAATTCTCGACGCGTTGTGACCGGCAAGCTTCCAGCAGCTATTCTAATCAAGTTTTCCCGAATTATTGGACTCGGATCCAAAATTTCACCACTTTTTACGATTTCTCGATTCTGGTGATTTTCCCTAGGGGTACCCCTAGGGAAAATTCGTCAGATCCCGACGAAACCAATTCTCGACGCGTTGTGACCGGCAAGCTTCCAGTAGTTATTCCAATCAAGTTTTCCCGAATTTTTGGACTCGGATCCAAAATTTCACCACTTTTTATGATTTCTCGATTCTGGTTATTTTCCCTAGGGGTACCCCTAGAGAAATTCGTCAAAATTCGTCAGATCCCGACGAAACCAATTCTCGACGCGTTGTGACCGGCAAGCTTCCAGTAGCTATTCCAATCAAGTTTTCCCGAATGATTGGACTCGGATCCAAAATTTCACCACTTTTTACGATTTCTCGATTCTGGTGATTTTTCCTAGGGGTACCCCTAAGGAAATTCGTAAAAATTCGTCAGATCCCAACGAAGCCAATGCTCTACGCGTTGTGACCGGCAAGCTTCCAGTAGCTATTCCAATCAAGTTTTCCCGAATTATTGGACTCGGATCCAAAATTTCACCACTTTTTACGATTTCTCGATTCTGGTGATTTTACCTAGGGTACCCCTAGGGAAAATTCGTCAGATCCCGACGAAGCCAATTCTCGATGCGTTGTGACCGGCAAGCTTCCAGTAGCTATTCTAATCAAGTTTTCCCGAATTATTGGACTCGGATCCAAAATTTCATCACTTTTTAAGATTTCTCGATTCTGGTGATTTTCCCTAGGGGTACCCCTAGGGAAAATTCGTCAGATCCCGACGAAGCCAATTCTCGACGCGTTGTGACCGGCAAGCTTCCAGTAGTTATTCCAATCAAGTTTTCCCGAATTTTTGGACTCGGATCCAAAATTTCACCACTTTTTACGATTTCTCGATTCTGGTGATTTTCCCTAGGGGTACCCCTAGGAAAATCCGTAAAAATTCGTCAGATCCCGACGAAACCAATTCTCGACACGTTGTGACCGGCAAGCTTCCAGTAGCTATTCCAATCAAGTTTTCCCGAATTATTGGACTCGGATCCAAAATTTCACCACTTTTTACGATTTCTCGATTCTGGTGATTTTCCCTAGGGGTACCCCTAAGGAAATTCGTAAAAATTCGTCAGATCCCGACGAAGCCAATGCTCGACGCGTTGTGACCGGCAAGCTTCCAGTAGCTATTGCAATCAAGTTTTCCCGAATTATTGGACTCGGATCCAAAATTTCACCACTTTTTACGATTTCTCGATTCTGGTGATTTTCCCTAGGGGTACCCCTAAGAAAATTCGTAAAAATTCGTCAGATCCCGACGAAGCCAATGCTCGACGCGTTGTGACCAGCAAGCTTCCAGTAGCTATTCCAATCAAGTTTTCCCGAATTATTGGACTCGGATCCAAAATTTCACAACTTTTTACGATTTTTCGATTCTGGTGATTTTCCCTGGGGGTACCCCTAGGGAAATTCGTAAAAATTCGTCAGATCCCGACTAAGCCAATGCTCAACGCGTTGTGACCGGCAAGCTTCCAGTAGCTATTCCAATTAAGTTTTCCCGAATTTTTAGACTCGGATCCAAAATTTCACCACTTTTTACGATTTCTCGATTCTGGTGATTTTTCCAAGGGGTACCCCTAGGGAAATGCGTAAAAATTCGTCAGATCCCGACGAAGCCAATGCTCGACGCGTTGTGACCGGCAAGCTTCCAGTAGCTATTCCGATCAAGTTTTCCCGAATTTTTGGACTCGGATCCAAAATTTCACCACTTTTTACGATTTCTCGATTCTGGTGATTTTCCATAGGGGTACCCCTAGGAAAATCCGTAAAAATTCGTCAGATCCCGACGAAGAAAATTCTCGACACGTTGTGACCGGCAAGCTTCCAGTAGCTATTCCAATCAAGTTTTCACGAATTATTTGACTCGGATCCAAAATTTTACAACTTTTTACGATTTTTCGATTCTGGTGATTTTTTCTAAGGGTACCCCTAGGGAAATCCGTAAAAATTCGTCAGATCCCGACGAAGAAAATTCTCGACGCGTTGTGACCGGCAAGCTTCCAGTAGCTATTCCAATCAATTTTTCCCGAATTATTGGACTCGGATCAAAAATTTCACCACTTTTTACGATTTCTCGATTCTGGTGATTTTCCGTAGGGTACCCCTAGGGAAAATTCGTCAGATCCCGACGAAGCCAATTCTCGACCCGTTATGACCGGCAAGCTTCCAGTAGCTATTCCAATAAAGTTTTCCCGAATTATTGGACTCGGATCTCAAATTTCACCACTTTTTACGTTTTTTCGATTCTGGTGATTTTCCCTGGGGGTACCCCTAGAAAAAATTCGTCAGATCCCGACGAAGCCAATTCTCGACGCGTTGTGACCGGCAAGCTTCCAGTAGCTATTCCAATCAAGTTTTCCCGAATTATTGGACTCGGATCCAAAATTTCATCACCTTTTACGATTTTTCGATTCTGGTGATTTTCCCTAGGGGTACCCCTAGGGAAATTCTTAAAAATTCGTCAGATCCCGACGAAACCAATGCTCGACGCGTTGTGACCGGCAAGCTTCCAGTAGCTATTCCAATCAAGTTTTCCCGAATTATTGGACTCGGATCCAAAATTTCACCACTTTTTACGATTTCTCGATTCTGGTGATTTTCCCTAGGGGTACCCCTAGGGAAATCCGTAAAAATTCGTCAGATCCCGATGAAACCAATTCTCGACGCGTTGTGACCGACAAGCTTCCAGTAGCTATTCCAATCAAGTTTTCCCGAATTATTGGACTCGGATCAAAAATTTCACCACTTTTTACGATTTCTCGATTCTTGTGATTTTCCCTAGGGGTACCTCTAGGAAAATCCGTAAAAATTCGTCAGATCCCGACGAAGAAAATTCTCGATACGTTGTGACCGGCAAGCTTCCAGTAGCTATTCCAATCTAGTTTTCACGAATTATTTGACTCGGATCCAAAATTTCACCATTTTTTACGATTTCTCGATTCTGGTGATTTTCCCTAGGTGTACCCCTAGGAAAAATTCGTCAGGTCCCGACGAAGCCAATTCTCGACGCGTTGTGACCGGCAAGCTTCCAGTAGCTATTCCAATCAAGTTTTCCCGAATTTTTGGAATCGGATCCAAAATTTCACCACTTTTTACGATTTCTCGATTCTGGTGATTTTCCCAAGGGGTACCCCTAGGGAAATTCGTAAAAATTCGTCAGATCCCGACGAAGCAAATGCTCGACGCGTTGTGACCGGCAAGCTTCCAGTAGCTATTCCAATCAAGTTTTCCCGAATTTTTGGACTCGGATCCAAAATTTCACCACTTTTTACGATTTCTCGATTCTGGTGATTTTCCCTAGGGGTACCCCTAGGGAAATCCGTAAAAATTCGTCAGATCCCGACGAAGAAAATTCTCGACGCGTTGTGACCGGCAAGCTTCCAGTAGCTATTCCAATCAATTTTTCCCGAATTATTGGACTCGGATCAAAAAATTCACCACTTTTTACGATTTCTCGATTCTTGTGATTTTACCTAGGGTACCCCTGGGGAAAATTCGTCAGATCCCGACGAAATCAATTCTCGACGCATTGTGACCGGCAAGCTTCCAGTAGCTATTCCAATCAAGTTTTTCCGAATTTTTGGACTCGGATCCAAAATTTCACCACTTTTTACGATTTCTCGATTCTGGTGATTTTTCCTAGGGGTACCCCTAGGGAAATCCGTAAAAATACGTCAGATCCCGACGAAACCAATTCTCGACGCGTTGTGACCGGCAAGCTTCCAGTAGCTATTCCAATAAGGTTTTCACGAATTATTGGACTCGGATCCAAAATTTCACCACTTTTTACGATTTCTCGATTCTGGTGATTTTCCCTAGGGGTACACTAAGGAAATTCGTAAAAATTCGTCAGATCCCGACGAAGCCAATGCTCGACGCGTTGTGCCTGCCAAGCTTCCAGTAGCTATTCCAATCAAGTTTTCCCGAATTTTTGGACTCGGATCCAAAATTTCACCACTTTTTACGATTTCTCGATTCTGGTGATTTTCCCTAGGGGTACCCCTAGGGAAATCCGTAAAAATTCGTCAGATCCCGACGAAGAAAATTCTCGACGCGTTGTGACCGGCAAGCTTCCAGTAGCTATTCCAATCAATTTTTCCCGAATTATTGGACTCGGATCAAAAATTTCACCACTTTTTACGATTTCTCCATTCTGGTGATTTTACCTAGGGTACCCCTGGGAAAAATTCGTCAGATCCCGACGAAGCCAATTCTTGACGCGTTGTGACCGGCAAGCTTCCAGTAGCTATTTCAATCAAGTTTTCCCGAATTATTGGACTCGGATCCAAAATTTCACCACTTTTTACGATTTCTCGATTCTGGTGATTTTCCCTAGGGGTACCCCTAGGGAAATCCGTAAAAATTCGTCAGATCCCGACGAAACCAATTCTCGACGCGTTGTGACCGGCAAGCTTCCAGTAGCTATTCCAATCAAGTTTTCCCGAATTATTGGACTCGGATCCAAAATTTCATAACTTTTTACGATTTCTCGATTCTGGTGATTTTCCCTAGGGGTACCCCTAGCAAAATCCGTAAAAATTCGTCAGATCCCGACGAAGAAAATTCTCGACTCGTTGTGACCGGCAAGCTTCCAGTAGCTATTCCAATCAAGTTTTCATGAATTATTTGACTCGGATCAAAAATTTCACCACTTTTTACGATTTCTCGATTCTGGTGATTTTCCCTAGGGGTACCCCTAGGAAAAATTCGTCAGATCCAGACGAAGCCAATTCTCGACGCGTTGTGACCGGCAATCTTCCAGTAGCTATTCCAATCAAGTTTTCCCGAATTATTGTACTCGGATCCAAAATTTCATCCCTTTTTACGATTTCTAGATTCTAGTGATTTTCCCTAGGGGTACCCCTAGGGAAATTCGTAAAAATTCGTCAGATCCCGACGAAACCAATGCTCGACGCGTTGTGACCGGCAAGCTTCCAGTAGCTATTCCAATCAAGTTTTCACGAATTATTTGACTCGGATAAAAAATTTCACCAATTTTTACGATTTCTCGATTCTGGTGATTTTCCCTAGGGGTACCCCTAGGAAAAATTCGTCAAATCCCGACGAAGACAATTCTCGACGCGTTGTGACCGGCAATCTTCCAGTAGCTATTCCAATCAAGTTTTCCCGAATTATTGGACTCGGATCCAAAATTTCTCCCCTTTTTACGATTTCTCGATTCTAGTGATTTTCCCTAGGGGTACCCCTAGGGAAATTCGTAAAAATTCGTCAGATACCGGCGAAACCAATGCTCGACACATTGTGACCGGCAAGCTTCCAGTAGCTATTCCAATCAAGTTTTCCCGAATTTTTGGATTCAGATCCAAAATTTCACCACTTTTTACGATTTCTCGATTCTGGTGATTTTCCCTAGGGGTACCCCTAGGGAAATCCGTAAAAATTCGTTAGATCCCGACGAAGCAAATTCTCGACGCGTTGTGACTGGCAAGCTTCCAGTAGCTATTCCAATCAAGTTTTCCCGAATTATTGGACTCGGATCCAAAATTTCACCACTTTTTACGATTTCTCGATTCTGGTGATTTTCCCTAGGGGTACCCCTTAGGAAATTCGTAAAAATTCGTCAGATCCCGACGAAGAAAATTCTCGACGCGTTGTGACCGGCAAGCTTCCAGTAGCTATTCCAATCAATTTTTCCCGAATTATTGGACTCGGATCCAAAATTTCACCACTTTTTACGATTTCTCGATTCTGGTGATTTTCCCTAGGGGTACCCCTTAGGAAATTCGTAAAAATTCGTCAGATCCCGACGAAGAAAATTCTCGACGCGTTGTGACCGGCAAGCTTCCAGTAGCTATTCCAATCAATTTTTCCCGAATTATTGGACTCGGATCCAAAATTTCAACACTTTTTACGATTTCTCGATTCTGGTGATTTTACCTAGGGTACCCCTAGGGAAAATTCGTCAGATCCCGACGAAGCCAATTCTCGACGCGTTGTGACCGGCAAGCTTCCAGCAGCTATTCTAATCAAGTTTTCCCGAATTATTGGACTCGGATCCAAAATTTCACCACTTTTTACGATTTCTCGATTCTGGTGATTTTCCCTAGGGGTACCCCTAGGGAAAATTCGTCAGATCCCGACGAAACCAATTCTCGACGCGTTGTGACCGGCAAGCTTCCAGTAGTTATTCCAATCAAGTTTTCCCGAATTTTTGGACTCGGATCCAAAATTTCACCACTTTTTATGATTACTCGATTCTGGTTATTTTCCCTAGGGGTACCCCTAGAGAAATTCGTCAAAATTCGTCAGATCCCGACGAAACCAATTCTCGACGCGTTGTGACCGGCAAGCTTCCAGTAGCTATTCCAATCAAGTTTTCCCGAATGATTGGACTCGGATCCAAAATTTCACCACTTTTTACGATTTCTCGATTCTGGTGATTTTTCCTAGGGGTACCCCTAAGGAAATTCGTAAAAATTCGTCAGATCCCAACGAAGCCAATGCTCTACGCGTTGTGACCGGCAAGCTTCCAGTAGCTATTCCAATCAAGTTTTCCCGAATTATTGGACTCGGATCCAAAATTTCACCACTTTTACGATTTCTCGATTCTGGTGATTTTACCTAGGGTACCCCTAGGGAAAATTCGTCAGATCCCGACGAAGCCAATTCTCGATGCGTTGTGACCGGCAAGCTTCCAGTAGCTATTCTAATCAAGTTTTCCCGAATTATTGACTCGGATCCAAAATTTCATCACTTTTAAGATTTCTCGATTCTGGTGATTTTCCCTAGGGGTACCCCTAGGGAAAATTCGTCAGATCCCGACGAAGCCAATTCTCGACGCGTTGTGACCGGCAAGCTTCCAGTAGCTATTCCAATCAAGTTTTCCCGAATTTTTGGACTCGGATCCAAAATTTCACCACTTTTTACGATTTCTCGATTCTGGTGATTTTCCCTAGGGGTACCCCTAGGAAAATCCGTAAAAATTCGTCAGATCCCGACGAAACCAATTCTCGACACGTTGTGACCGCAAGCTTCCAGTAGCTATTCCAATCAAGTTTTCCCGAATTATTGGACTCGGATCCAAAATTTCACCACTTTTTACGATTTCTCGATTCTGGTGATTTTCCCTAGGGGTACCCCTAAGGAAATTCGTAAAAATTCGTCAGATCCCGACGAAACCAATGCTCGACGCGTTGTGACCGGCAAGCTTCCAGTAGCTATTGCAATCAAGTTTTCCCGAATTATTGGACTCGGATCCAAAATTTCACCACTTTTTACGATTTCTCGATTCTGGTGATTTTCCCTAGGGGTACCCCTAAGAAAATTCGTAAAAATTCGTCAGATCCCGACGAAGCCAATGCTCGACGCGTTGTGACCAGCAAGCTTCCAGTAGCTATTCCAATCAAGTTTTTCCGAATTATTGGACTCGGATCCAAAATTTCACAACTTTTTACGATTTTTCGATTCTGGTGATTTTCCCTGGGGGTACCCCTAGGGAAATTCGTAAAAATTCGTCAGATCCCGACTAAGCCAATGCTCAACGCGTTGTGACCGGCAAGCTTCCAGTAGCTATTCCAATTAAGTTTTCCCGAATTTTTAGACTCGGATCCAAAATTTCACCACTTTTTACGATTTCTCGATTCTGGTGATTTTTCCAAGGGGTACCCCTAGGGAAATGCGTAAAAATTCGTCAGATCCCGACGAAGCCAATGCTCGACGCGTTGTGACCGGCAAGCTTCCAGTAGCTATTCCGATCAAGTTTTCCCGAATTTTTGGACTCGGATCCAAAATTTCACCACTTTTTACGATTTCTCGATTCTGGTGATTTTCCATAGGGGTACCCCTAGGAAAATCCGTAAAAATTCGTCAGATCCCGACGAAGAAAATTCTCGACACGTTGTGACCGGCAAGCTTCCAGTAGCTATTACAATCAAGTTTTCACGAATTATTTGACTCGGATCCAAAATTTTACAACTTTTTACGATTTTTCGATTCTGGTGATTTTTTCTAAGGGTACCCCTAGGGAAATCCGTAAAAATTCGTCAGATCCCGACGAAGAAAATTCTCGACGCGTTGTGACCGGCAAGCTTCCAGTAGCTATTCCAATCAATTTTTCCCGAATTATTGACTCGGATCAAAAATTTCACCACTTTTTACGATTTCTCGATTCTGGTGATTTTCCGTAGGGTACCCCTAGGGAAAATTCGTCAGATCCCGACGAAGCCAATTCTCGACCCGTTATGACCGGCAAGCTTCCAGTAGCTATTCCAATAAAGTTTTCCCGAATTATTGGACTCGGATCTCAAATTTCACCACTTTTTACGTTTTTTCGATTCTGGTGATTTTCCCTGGGGGTACCCCTAGAAAAAATTCGTCAGATCCCGACGAAGCCAATTCTCGACGCGTTGTGACCGGCAAGCTTCCAGTAGCTATTCCAATCAAGTTTTCCCGAATTATTGGACTCGGATCCAAAATTTCATCACCTTTTACGATTTTTCGATTCTGGTGATTTTCCCTAGGGGTACCCCTAGGGAAATTCTTAAAAATTCGTCAGATCCCGACGAAACCAATGCTCGTCGCGTTGTGACCGGCAAGCTTCCAGTAGCTATTCCAATCAAGTTTTCCCGAATTATTGGACTCGGATCCAAAATTTCACCACTTTTTACGATTTCTCGATTCTGGTGATTTTCCCTAGGGGTACCCCTAGGGAAATCCGTAAAAATTCGTCAGATCCCGATGAAACCAATTCTCGACGCGTTGTGACCGACAAGCTTCCAGTAGCTATTCCAATCAAGTTTTCCCGAATTATTGGACTCGGATCAAAAATTTCACCACTTTTTACGATTTCTCGATTCTTGTGATTTTCCCTAGGGGTACCCCTAGGAAAATCCGTAAAAATTCGTCAGATCCCGACGAAGAAAATTCTCGATACGTTGTGACCGGCAAGCTTCCAGTAGCTATTCCAATCTAGTTTTCACGAATTATTTGACTCGGATCCAAAATTTCACCATTTTTTACGATTTCTCGATTCTGGTGATTTTCCCTAGGTGTACCCCTAGGAAAAATTCGTCAGGTCCCGACGAAGCCAATTCTCGACGCGTTGTGACCGGCAAGCTTCCAGTAGCTATTCCAATCAAGTTTTCCCCGAATTTTTGGAATCGGATCCAAAATTTCACCACTTTTTACGATTTCTCGATTCTGGTGATTTTCCCAAGGGGTACCCCTAGGGAAATTCGTAAAAATTCGTCAGATCCCGACGAAGCAAATGCTCGACGCGTTGTGACCGGCAAGCTTCCAGTAGCTATTCCAATCAAGTTTTCCCGAATTTTTGGACTCGGATCCAAAATTTCACCACTTTTTACGATTTCTCGATTCTGGTGATTTTCCCTAGGGGTACCCCTAGGAAAATCCGTAAAAATTCGTCAGATCCCGACGAAGAAAATTCTCGACGCGTTGTGACCGGCAAGCTTCCAGTAGCTATTCCAATCAATTTTTCCCGAATTATTGGACTCGGATCAAAAATTTCACCACTTTTTACGATTTCTCGATTCTTGTGATTTTACCTAGGGTACCCCTGGGGAAAATTCGTCAGATCCCGACGAAACCAATTCTCGACGCATTGTGACCGGCAAGCTTCCAGTAGCTATTCCAATCAAGTTTTTCCGAATTTTTGGACTCGGATCCAAAATTTCACCACTTTTTACGATTTCTCGATTCTGGTGATTTTTCCTAGGGGTACCCCTTGGGAAATCCGTAAAAATACGTCAGATCCCGACGAAACCAATTCTCGACGCGTTGTGACCGGCAAGCTTCCAGTAGCTATTCCAATAAGGTTTTCACGAATTATTGGACTCGGATCCAAAATTTCACCACTTTTTACGATTTCTCGATTCTGGTGATTTTCCCTAGGGGTACACTAAGGAAATTCGTAAAAATTCGTCAGATCCCGACGAAGCCAATGCTCGACGCGTTGTGACCGCCAAGCTTCCAGTAGCTATTCCAATCAAGTTTTCCCGAATTTTTGGACTCGGATCCAAAATTTCACCACTTTTTACGATTTCTCGATTCTAGTGATTTTCCCTAGGGGTACCCCTAGGGAAATCCGTAAAAATTCGTCAGATCCCGACGAAGAAAATTCTCGACGCGTTGTGACCGGCAAGCTTCCAGTAGCTATTCCAATCAATTTTTCCCGAATTATTGGACTCGGATCAAAAATTTCACCACTTTTTACGATTTCTCCATTCTGGTGATTTTACCTAGGGTACCCCTGGGAAAAATTCGTCAGATCCCGACGAAGCCAATTCTTGACGCGTTGTGACCGGCAAGCTTCCAGTAGCTATTTCAATCAAGTTTTCCCGAATTATTGGACTCGGATCCAAAATTTCACCACTTTTTACGATTTCTCGATTCTGGTGATTTTCCCTAGGGGTACCCCTAGGGAAATCCGTAAAAATTCGTCAGATCCCGACGAAACCAATTCTCGACGCGTTGTGACCGCAAGCTTCCAGTAGCTATTCCAATCAAGTTTTCCCGAATTATTGGACTCGGATCCAAAATTTCATAACTTTTTACGATTTCTCGATTCTGGTGATTTTCCCTAGGGGTACCCCTAGGAAAATCCGTAAAAATTCGTCAGATCCCGACGAAGAAAATTCTCGACTCGTTGTGACCGGCAAGCTTCCAGTAGCTATTCCAATCAAGTTTTCATGAATTATTTGACTCGGATATAAAATTTCACCACTTTTTACGATTTCTCGATTCTGGTGATTTTCCCTAGGGGTACCCCTAGGAAAAATTCGTCAGATCCAGACGAAGCCAATTCTCGACGCGTTGTGACCGGCAATCTTCCAGTAGCTATTCCAATCAAGTTTTCCCGAATTATTGTACTCGGATCCAAAATTTCATCCCTTTTTACGATTTCTCGATTCTAGTGATTTTCCCTAGGGGTACCCCTAGGGAAATTCGTAAAAATTCGTCAGATCCCGACGAAACCAATGCTCGACGCGTTGTGACCGGCAAGCTTCCAGTAGCTATTCCAATCAAGTTTTCACGAATTATTTGACTCGGATAAAAAATTTCACCAATTTTTACGATTTCTCGATTCTGGTGATTTTCCCTAGGGGTACCCCTAGGAAAAATTCGTCAAATCCCGACGAAGACAATTCTCGACGCGTTGTGACCGGCAATCTTCCAGTAGCTATTCCAATCAAGTTTTCCCGAATTATTGGACTCGGATCCAAAATTTCTCCCCTTTTTACGATTTCTCGATTCTAGTGATTTTCCCTAGGGGTACCCCTAGGGAAATTCGTAAAAATTCGTCAGATCCCGGCGAAACCAATGCTCGACACATTGTGACCGGCAAGCTTCCAGTAGCTATTCCAATCAAGTTTTCCCGAATTTTTGGATTCAGATCCAAAATTTCACCACTTTTTACGATTTCTCGATTCTGGTGATTTTCCCTAGGGGTACCCCTAGGGAAATCCGTAAAAATTCGTTAGATCCCGACGAAGCAAATTCTCGACGCGTTGTGACTGGCAAGCTTCCAGTAGCTATTCCAATCAAGTTTTCCCGAATTATTGGACTCGGATCCAAAATTTCACCACTTTTTACGATTTCTCGATTCTGGTGATTTTCCCTAGGGGTACCCCTTAGGAAATTCGTAAAAATTCGTCAGATCCCGACGAAGAAAATTCTCGACGCGTTGTGACCGGCAAGCTTCCAGTAGCTATTCCAATCAATTTTTCCCGAATTATTGGACTCGGATCCAAAATTTCACCACTTTTTACGATTTCTCGATTCTGGTGATTTTACCTAGGGTACCCCTAAGGAAAATTCGTCAGATCCCGACGAAGCCAATTCTCGACGCGTTGTGACCGGCAAGCTTCCAGGAGCTATTCCAATCAAGTTTTCCCGAATTATTGGACTCGGATCCAAAATTTCACAACTTTTTACGATTTCTCGATTCTGGTGATTTTCCCAAGGGGTACCCCTAGGGAAAATTCGTCAGATCCCGACGAAGCCAATTCTCGACGCGTTGTGACCGGCAAGCTTCCAGTAGTTATTCCAATCAAGTTTTCCCGAATTTTTGGACTCGGATCCAAAATTTCACAACTTTTTACGATTTCTCGATTCTGGTGATTTTCCCTAGGGGTACCCCTAGGGAAATCCGTAAAAATACGTCAGATCCCGACGAAACCAATTCTCGACGCGTTGTGACCGGCAAGCTTCCAGTAGTTATTCCAATCAAGTTTTCCCGAATTTTTGGACTCGGATCCAAAATTTCACAACTTTTTACGATTTCTCGATTCTGGTGATTTTCCCTAGGGGTACCCCTAGTGAAATTCGTAAAAATTCGTCAGATCCCGACGAAGCCAATGCTCGACGCGTTGTGACCGGCAAGCTTCCAGTAGCTATTCCAATCAAGTTTTCCTGAATTTTTGGACTCGGATCCAAAATTTCACCACTTTTTACGATTTCTCGATTCTGGTGATTTTCCCTAGGGGTACCCCTAGGGAAATCCGTAAAAATTCGTTAGATCCCGACGAAGCAAATTCTCGACGCGTTGTGACCGGCAAGCTTCCAGTAGCTATTCCAATCAAGTTTTCCCGAATTATTGGACTCGGATCCAAAATTTCACCACTTTTTACGATTTCTCGATTCTGGTGATTTTCCCTAGGGGTACCCCTAGTGAAATCCGTAAAAATTCGTCTGATCCCGACGAAGAAAATTCTCGACGCGTTGTGACCGGCAAGCTTCCAGTAGCTATTCCAATCAATTTTTCCCGAATTATTGGACTCGGATCCAAAATTTCACCACTTTTTACGATTTCTCGATTCTGGTGATTTTCCCTAGGGGTACCCCTTGGGAAATTCGTAAAAATTCGTCAGATCCCGACGAAGAAAATTCTCGACGCGTTGTGACCGGCAAGCTTCCAGTAGCTATTCCAATCAATTTTTCCCGAATTATTGGACTCGGATCCAAAATTTCACCACTTTTTACGATTTCTCGATTCTGGTGATTTTACGTAGGGTACCCCTAAGGAAAATTCGTCAGATCCCGACGAAGCCAATTCTCGACGCGTTGTGACCGGCAAGCTTCCAGGAGCTATTCCAATCAAGTTTTCCCGAATTATTGGACTCGGATCCAAAATTTCACAACTTTCTACGATTTCTCGATTCTGGTGATTTTCCCTAGGGGTACCCCTAGGGAAAATTCGTCAGATCCCGACGAAGCCAATTCTCGACGCGTTGTGACCGGCAAGCTTCCAGTAGTTATTCCAATCAAGTTTTCCCGAATTTTTGGACTCGGATCCAAAATTTCACAACTTTTTACGATTTCTCGATTCTGGTGATTTTCCCTAGGGGTACCCCTAGGGAAATCCGTAAAAATACGTCAGATCCCGACGAAACCAATTCTCGACGCGTTGTGACCGGCAAGCTTCCAGTAGCTATTCCAATCAAGTTTTCCCGAATTTTTGGACTCGGATCCAAAATTTCACCACTTTTTACGATTTCTCGATTCTAGTGATTTTCCCTAGGGGTACCCCTAGGGAAATTCGTAAAAATTCGTCAGATCCCGACGAAGCCAATGCTCGACGCGTTGTGACCGGCAAGCTTCCAGTAGCTATTCCAATCAAGTTTTCCTGAATTTTTGGACTCGGATCCAAAATTTCACCACTTTTTACGATTTCTCGATTCTGGTGATTTTCCCTAGGGGTACCCCTAGGGAAATCCGTAAAAATTCGTTAGATCCCGACGAAGCAAATTCTCGACGCGTTGTGACCGGCAAGCTTCCAGTAGCTATTCCAATCAAGTTTTCCCGAATTATTGGACTCGGATCCAAAATTTCACCACTTTTTACGATTTCTCGATTCTGGTGATTTTCCCTAGGGGTACCCCTAGTGAAATCCGTAAAAATTCGTCTGATCCCGACGAAGAAAATTCTCGACGCGTTGTGACCGGCAAGCTTCTAGTAGCTATTCCAATCAATTTTTCCCGAATTATTGACTCGGATCCAAATTTCACCACTTTTTACGATTTCTCGATTCTGGTGATTTTCCCTAGGGGTACCCCTTGGGAAATTCGTAAAAATTCGTCAGATCCCGACGAAGAAAATTCTCGACGCGTTGTGACCGGCAAGCTTCCAGTAGCTATTCCAATCAATTTTTCCCGAATTATTGGACTCGGATCCAAAATTTCACCACTTTTTACGATTTCTCGATTCTGGTGATTTTACCTAGGGTACCCCTAAGGAAAATTCGTCAGATCCCGACGAAGCCAATTCTCGACGCGTTGTGACCGGCAAGCTTCCAGGAGCTATTCCAATCAAGTTTTCCCGAATTATTGGACTCGGATCCAAAATTTCACAACTTTTTACGATTTTTCGATTCTGGTGATTTTCCCTAGGGGTACCCCTAGGGAAAATTCGTCAGATCCCGACGAAGCCAATTCTCGACGCGTTGTGACCGGCAAGCTTCCAGTAGTTATTCCAATCAAGTTTTCCCCGAATTTTTGGACTCGGATCCAAAATTTCACAACTTTTTACGATTTCTCGATTCTGGTGATTTTCCCTAGGGGTACCCCTAGGAAAATCCGTAAAAATACATCAGATCCCGACGAAACCAATTCTCGACGCGTTGTGACCGACAAGCTTCCAGTAGCTATTCCAATCAAGTTTTCCCGAATTTTTGGACTCGGATCCAAAATTTCACCACTTTTTACGATTTCTCGATTCTAGTGATTTTCCCTAGGGGTACCCCTAGGGAAATTCGTAAAAATTCGTCAGATCCCGACGAAGCCAATGCTCGACGCGTTGTGACCGGCAAGCTTCCAGTAGCTATTCCAATCAAGTTTTCCTGAATTTTTGGACTCGGATCCAAAATTTCACCACTTTTTACGATTTCTCGATTCTAGTGATTTTCCCTAGGGGTACCCCTAGGGAAATCCGTAAAAATTCGTTAGATCCCGACGAAGCAAATTCTCGACGCGTTGTGACCGGCAAGCTTCCAGTAGCTATTCCAATCAAGTTTTCCCGAATTATTGGACTCGGATCCAAAATTTCACCACTTTTTACGATTTCTCGATTCTGGTGATTTTCCCTAGGGGTACCCCTAGTGAAATCCGTAAAAATTCGTCTGATCCCGACGAAGAAAATTCTCGACGCGTTGTGACCGGCAAGCTTCCAGTAGCTATTCCAATCAATTTTTCCCGAATTATTTGACTCGGATCCAAAATTTCACCACTTTTTACGATTTCTCGATTCTGGTGATTTTCCCTAGGGGTACCCCTTGGGAAATTCGTAAAAATTCATCAGATCCCGACGAAGAAAATCCTCGACGCGTTGTGACCGGCAAGCTTCCAGTAGCTATTCCAATCAATTTTTCCCGAATTATTGGACTCGGATCCAAAATTTCACCACTTTTTACGATTTCTCGATTCTGGTGATTTTACCTAGGGTACCCCTAAGGAAAATTCGTCAGATCCCGACGAAGCCAATTCTCGACGCGTTGTGACCGGCAAGCTTCCAGGAGCTATTCCAATCAAGTTTTCCCGAATTATTGGACTCGGATCCAAAATTTCACAACTTTTTACGATTTCTCGATTCTGGTGATTTTCCCTAGGGGTACCCCTAGGGAAAATTCGTCAGATCCCGACGAAGCCAATTCTCGACGCGTTGTGACCGGCAAGCTTCCAGTAGTTATTCCAATCAAGTTTTCCCGAATTTTTGGACTCGGATCCAAAATTTCACAACTTTTTACGATTTCTCGATTCTGGTGATTTTCCCTAGGGGTACCCCTAGGGAAATCCGTAAAAATACGTCAGATCCCGACGAAACCAATTCTCGACGCGTTGTGACCGGCAAGCTTCCAGTAGCTATTCCAATCAAGTTTTCCCGAATTTTTGGACTCGGATCCAAAATTTCACCACTTTTTACGATTTCTCGATTCTAGTGATTTTCCCTAGGGGTACCCCTAGGGAAATTCGTAAAAATTCGTCAGATCCCGACGAAGCCAATGCTCGACGCGTTGTGACCGGCAAGCTTCCAGTAGCTATTCCAATCAAGTTTTCCTGAATTTTTGGACTCGGATCCAAAATTTCACCACTTTTTACGATTTCTCGATTCTGGTGATTTTCCCTAGGGGTACCCCTAGGGAAATCCGTAAAAATTCGTTAGATCCCGACGAAGCAAATTCTCGACGCGTTGTGACCCGGCAAGCTTCCAGTAGCTATTCCAATCAAGTTTTCCCGAATTATTGGACTCGGATCCAAAATTTCACCACTTTTTACGATTTCTCGATTCTGGTGATTTTCCCTAGGGGTACCCCTAGTGAAATCCGTAAAAATTCGTCTGATCCCGACGAAGAAAATTCTCGACGCGTTGTGACCGGCAAGCTTCCAGTAGCTATTCCAATCAATTTTTCCCGAATTATTGGACTCGGATCCAAAATTTCACCACTTTTTACGATTTCTCGATTCTGGTGATTTTCCCTAGGGGTACCCCTTGGGAAATTCGTAAAAATTCGTCAGATCCCGACGAAGAAAATTCTCGACGCGTTGTGACCGGCAAGCTTCCAGTAGCTATTCCAATCAATTTTTCCCGAATTATTGGACTCGGATCCAAAATTTCACGACTTTTTACGATTTCTCGATTCTGGTGATTTTCCCTAGGGTACCCCTAGGGAAAATTCGTCAGATCCCGACGAAGCCAATTCTCGACGCATTGTGACCGGCAAGCTTCCAGTAGCTATTCCAATCAAGTTTTCCCGAATTATTGGACTCGGATCCAAAATTTTACCACTTTTTACGATTTCTCGATTCTGGTGATTTTCCCTAGGGGTACCCCTAGGAAAAATTCGTCAGATCCCGACGAAGCCAATTCTCGACGCGTTGTGACCGGCAAGCTTCCAGTAGCTATTCCAATCAATTTTTCCCGAATTATTGGACTCGGATCCAAAATTTCACCACTTTTTACGATTTCTCGATTCTGGTGATTTTCCCTAGGGAAAATTCGTCAGATCCCGACGAAGCCAATTCTCTACGCATTATGACCGGCAAGCTTCCAGTAGCTATTCCAATCAAGTTTTCCCGAATTATTGGACTCGGATCCAAAATTTCACCACTTTTTACGATTTCTCGATTCTGGTGAGTTTCCCTAGGGGTACCCCCTAGGAAAAATTCGTCAGATCCCGACGAAGCCAATTCTCGACGCGTTGTGACCGGCAAGCTTCCAGTAGCTATTCCAATCAAGTTTTCCCGAATTATTGGACTCGGATAAAAAATTTCACCACTTTTTACGATTTCTCGATTC
>CANTUQ010000413.1:0-158677 GCA_947683425.1 Excoecaria cochinchinensis | reverse complement strand
CTAGGGAAAATCACCAAAATCGAGAAATCGTAAAAAGTGGTGAAATTTTTGATCCGAGTCCAATAATTCAGGAAAACGCGATTGGAATAGCTACTGGAAGCTTGCCGGTCACAACGCATTGAGAATTGGCTTCGTCGAAATACGACAAATTTTTACGGATTTCCCTAGGGGTACCACTAGGGAAAATCACCAAAATCGAGAAATCGTAAAAAGTGGTGAAATTTTGGATCCGAGTCCAATAATTCAGGAAAACTCGATTGGAATAGATACTGGAAGCTTGCCGGTCACAACGCATCGAGAATTGGTTTCGTCGGAATCCGACGAATTTTTACGGATTTCCCTAGGGGTACCACTAGGAAAAATCACAAAAATCGTAAAAAGTGGTGAAGTTTTGGATCCGAGTCCAATAATTCAGGAAAACTCGATTGGAATAGCAACTGGAAGCTTGCCGGTCACAACGCATCGAGAATTGAATTCGTCGTAATCCGACGAATTTTTAAGGATTTCCCTAGGGGTACCACTAGGGAAAATCACCAAAATCGTAAAAAGTGGTGAAATTTATGATCCGGGTCCAATAATTTAGGAAAACTCGATTGGAATAGCTACTGGAAGCTTGCCGGTCACAACGCATCGAGAATTGGCTTCGTCGAAATCCGATGAATTTTTACGGATTTCCCTAGGGGTAGCACTAGGGAAAATCAAAAAAATCGTAAAAAGTGATGAAATTTTGGATCCGAGTCCAATAATTAAGGAAAAGTCGATTGGAATAGCTACTGGAAGCTTGCTGGTCACAACGCATCGAGAATTGGTTTCGTCGTAATCCGACGAATTTTTACGGATTTCCCTAGGGGTACCACTAGGGAAAATCACCAAAATCGTAAAAAGTGGTGAAATTTTTATCCGAGTCCAATAATTCAGGAAAACTCGATTGGAATAGCTACTGGAAGCTTGCCGGTCACAACGCATCGAGAATTGGTTTCGTCGTAATCCGACGAATTTTTACGGATTTCCCTAGGGGTACCACTAGGAAAAATCACCAAAATCGAGAAATCGAAAAAAGTGGTGAAATTTTGGATCCGAGTCCAATAATTCAGGAAAACTCGATTGGAATAGCTACTGGAAGCTTGCCGGTCACAACGCATCGAGAATTGGTTTCGTCGTAATCCGACGAATTTTTACGGATTTTCCTAGGGGTACCACTAGGGAAAATCACCAAAATCGTAAAAAGTGGTGAAATTTTGGATCCGAGTCCAATAATTCAGGAAAACTCGATTGGAATAGCTACTGGAAGCTTGCCGGTCACAACGCATCAAAAATTGGTTTCGTCGTAATCCGATGAATTTTTACGGATTTCCCTAGGGGTACCACTAGGAAAAATCACCAAAATCGTAAAAAGTGGTGAAATTTTGGATCCGAGTCCAATAATTCAGGAAAACTCGATTGGAATAGCTACTGGAAGCTTGCCGGTCACAACGCATCGAGAATTGGCTTCGTCGAAATCCGACGAATTTTTACGGATTTCCCTAGGGGTACCACTAGGAAAAATCACCAAAATCGAGAAATCGTAAAAAGTGGTGAAATTTTTAATCCGAGTCCAATAATTCAGGAAACCTCGATTGGAATAGCTACTGGAAGCTTGCCGGTCACAACGCATCGAGAATTGGCTTCGTCGGAATACGATGAATTTTTACGGATTTTCCTAGGGGTACCACTAGGAAAAATCACCAAAATCGTAAAAAGTGGTGAAATTTTGGATCCGAATCAAGTAATTCAGGAAAACTCGATTGGAATAGCTACTGGAAGCTTGCCGGTCACAACGCATCGAGAATTGGCTTCGTTGAAATCTGACGAATTTTTACGGATTTCCCTAGGGGTACCACTAGGAAAAATCACCAAAATCGAGAAATCGTAAAAAGTGTTGAAATTTTTAATCCGAGTCCAATAATTCAGGAAACCTCGATTGGAATAGCTACTGGAAGCTTGCCGGTCACAATGCATCGAGAATTGGCTTCGTCGGAATACGATGAATTTTTACGGATTTTCCTAGGGGTACAACTAGAGAAAATCACCAAAATCGAGAAATCGTAAAAAGTGGTGAAATTTTGGATCCGAGTCCAATAATTCAGGAAAACTCGATTGGAATAGCTACATGAAGCTTGCCGGTCACAACGCATCGAGAATTGGCTTCGTCGGAATAAGACGAATTTTTACGGATTTCCCTAGGGGTACCGCTAGGGAAAATCACCAAAATCGAGAAATCGTAAAAAGTGGTGAAATTTTTGATTCGAGTCCAATAATAGAGGAAAACTCGATTGGAATAGCTACTGGAAGTTTTCCGGTGACAACGCATCAAGAATTGGTTTCGTCGGAATCCGACGAATTTTTACGGATTTTCCTAGGGGTACCACTAGGAAAAATCACCAAAATCGAGAAATAATAAAAAGTGGTGAAATTTTGGATCCGAGTCCAATAATTCAGGAAAACTCGATTGGAATAGCTACTGGAAGCTTGCCGGTCACAACGCATCGAGAATTGGGTTCGTCGTAATACGATGAAATTTTACGGATTTCCCTAGGGGTACCACTAGGGAAAATCACAAAAATCGTAAAAAGTGGTGAAATTTTGGATCCGAGTCCAATAATTAAGGAAAACTCGATTGGAATAGCTACTGGAAGCTTGCCGGTCACAACGCATCGAGAATTGGCTTCGTCGGAATCCGATGAATTTTTACGGATTTCCCTAGGGTTACCACTAGGGAAAATCACAAAAATCATAAAAAGTGGTGAAATTTTGGATCCGGGTCCAATAATTCAGGAAAACTCGATTGGAATAGCTACTGGAAGCTTGCCGGTCACAATTCATCAAGAATTGGCTTCGTCGGAATACGACGAATTTTTACGGATTTCCCTAGGGGTACCAATAGGAAAAATCACCAAAATCGAGAAATCGTAAAAAGTGGTGAAATTTTGGATCCGAGTCCAATAATTCAAGAAAACTCGATTGGAATAGCTACTAGAAGCTTGCCGGTCACAACGCATCGAGAATTGGTTTCGTCGGAATTCGATGAATTTTTACGGATTTCCCTAAGGGTACCACTAGGGAAAATCACCAAAATCGTAAAAAGTGTTGAAATTTTGTATCCGAGTCCAATAATTCAGGAAAACTCGATTGGAATAGCTACTGGAAGCTTGCCGGTCACAACGCATCGAGAATTGGCTTCGTCATAATCCGACGAAATTTTACGGATTTCCCTAGGGGTACCACTAGGGAAAATCACCAAAATCGTAAAAAGTTGTGAAATTTTTTATCCGAGTCCAATAATTCAGGAAAACTCGATTGGAATAGCTACTGGAAACTTGCCGGTCACAACGCATCGATAATTGGCTTCGTCGAAATCCGATAAATTTTTACGGATTTTCCTAGGGGTACCACTAGGGAAAATCACCAAAATCGTAAAAAGTGGTGAAATTTTTGATCCGAGTACAATAATTCAGGAAAACTCGATTGGAATAGCTACTTGAAGCTTGTCGGTCACAACGCATTAATAATTGGCTTCGTTGGAATCCGACGAATTTTTACGGATTTTCCTAAGGGTACCACTAGGGAAAATCACCAAAATCGTAAAAAGTGGAGAAATTTTTGATCCGGGTCCAATAATTCAGGAAAATTCGATTGGAATAGCTGCAGGAATCTTGCCGGTCACAACGCATCGAGAATTGGGTTCGTCATAATCCGACGAATTTTTACGGATTTCCCTAGGGGTACCACTAGGGAAAATCACCAAAAACTTAAAAAGTGGTGAAATTTTTGATCCGGGTCCAATAATTCAGGAAAACTCGATTGGAATAGTTACTGGAAGCTTGTCTGTCACAACATATCGAGAATTGGCTTTCTCGAAATCCGACGAATTTTTACGGATTTCCCTAGGGGGTACCACTAGGGAAAATCACCAAAATCGTAAAAAGTGGTGAAATTTTGGATCCGAGTCCAATAATTCAGGAAAACTCGATTGGAATAGCTACTGGAAGCTTGCCGGTCACAACGCATCGTGAATTGGCTTCGTCGTAATCCGACGAAGTTTTACGGATTTCCCTAGGGGTACCACTAGGGAAAATCACAAAAATCTTAACAATTGGTGAAATTTTGGATCCGAGTCCAATAATTCAGGAAAACTCGATTGGAATAGCTACTGGAAGCTTGCCGGTCACAACGCATCGAGAATTGGCTTCGTCGGAATCCGATGAATTTTTACGGATTTACCTAGGGGTACCACTAGGGAAAATCACAAAAATCGTAACAATTGGTGAAATTTTGGATCCGAGTCCAATAATTCAGGAAAACTCGATTGGAATAGCTATTGGAAGCTTGCCGGTAACAACGCATCGAGAATTGGCTTCGTCGAAATCCGACAAATTTTTACGGATTTTCCTAGGGGTACCACTAGGGAAAATCACCAAAATCGTAAAAAGTGGTGAAATTTTTGATCCGAGTACAATAATTCAGGAAAACTCGATTGGAATAGCTACTGGAAGCTTGCCGGTCACAACGCATTAAGAATTGGCTTCGTCGGAATCCGACGAATTTTACGGATTTTCCTAGGGGTACCACTAGGAAAAATCACCAAAATCGTAAAAAGTGGTGAAATTTTGGATCCGAGTACAATAATTCAGGAAAACTAAATTAGAATAGCTACTGGAAGCTTGCCGGTCACAACGCATCGAGAATTGGTTTCGTCGTAATCCGACGAATTTTTACGGATTTCACTAGGGGTACCACTAGGGAAAATCACCAAAATCGTAAAAAGTGGTAAAATTTTGGATCCGGGTCCAATAATTCAGGAATACTCGATTGGAATAGCTACTGGAAGCTTACCGGTCACAACGCATCGAGAATTGATTTCGTCGTAATCCGATGAATTTTTACGGATTTCCCTAGGGTTGCCACTAGGGAAAATCACAAAAATCGTAAAAAGTGGTGAAATTTTGGATCCGGGTCCAATAATTCAGGAAAACTCGATTGGCATAGCTACTGGAAGCTTGCCGGTCACAATGCATCAAGAATTGGCTTCGTCGGAATACGATGAATTTTTACGGATTTCCCTAGGGGTACCACTAGGAAAAATCACCAAAACCGAGAAATCGTAAAAAGTGGTGAAATTTTTGATACGAGTCCAATAATTAAAGAAAACTCGATCGGAATAGTTACTGGAAGCTTGCCGGTCACAACGCATCGAGAATTGGTTTCGTCGTAATCCGACGAATTTTTACGGATTTCCCTAGGGGTACCACTAGGGAAAATCACCAAAATCGTAAAAAGTGGTGAAATTTTGGATCCGAGTCCAATAATTCAGGAAAACTCGATTGGAATAGCTACTGGAAGCTTGCCGGTCACAACGCATCGAGAACTGGTTTCGTCGTAATACGACGAATTTTTACGGATTTCCCTAGGGGTAACACTAGGGAAAATCACCAAAATCGAGAAATCGTGAAAAGTGGTGAAATTTTGGATTCGAGTCCAATAATAGAGGAAAGCTCGATTGGAATAGCTACTAAAAGTTTTCCGGTGACAACGAATCGAGAATTGGTTTCGTTGGAATCTGACGAATTTTTACGGATTTCCCTAGGGGTACCACTAGGAAAAATCACCAAAATCGAGAAATCGTAAAAAGTGGTGAAATTTTGGATCCGAGTCCAATAATTCAGGAAAACTCGATTGGAATAGCTACTGGAAGCTTGCCGGTCACAACGCATCGAGAATTGGTTTCGTCGTAATCCGACGAATTTTTACGGATTTTCCTAGGGGTACCATTAGGGAAAATCACCAAAATCGTAAAAAGTGGTGAAATTTTGGATCCGAGTCCAATAATTCAGGAAAACTCGATTGGAATAGCTACTGGAAGCTTGCCGGTCACAACGCATCGAGAATTGGTTTCGTCGTAATCCGACGAATTTATACGGATTTTCCTAGGGGTACCACTAGGGAAAATCACCAAAATCGTAAAAAGTGGTGAAATTTTTGATCCGAGTCCAATAATTCAGGAAAACTCGATCGTAATAGCTACTGGAAGCTTGTCGGTCACAACGCATCGAGAATTGGCTTCGTCGGAATCCGACGAATTTTTACGGATTTCCCTAGGGGTACCACTAGGGAAAATCACCAAAATCGTAAAAAGTGGTGAAATTTTGGATCCGAGTCCAATAATTCAGGAAAACTCAATTGGAATAGCTAATGGAAGCTTGCCAGTCACAACGCATCGAGAATTGGATTCGTCGGAATCCGACGAATTTTTACGGATTTCCGTAGGGGTACCACTAGCGAAAATCACAAAAATCAAGAAATCGTAAAAAGTGGTGAAATTTTGGATCCGAGTCCAATAATTCAGGAAAACTCAATTGGAATAGCTACAGGAAGCTTGCCGGTCACAACGCATCGAGAATTGGCTTCGTCGGAATACGACGAATTTTTACGGATTTCCCTAGGGGTACCACTAGGGAAAATCACCAAAATCGAGAAATCGTAAAAAGTGGTGAAATTTTTGATTCGAGTCCAATAATTTAGGAAAACTCGATTGGAATAGCTACTGAAAGTTTTCCGGTGACAACGCAACGAGAATTGGTTTCGTCGGAATCCGACGAATTTTTACGGATTTCCCTACTAGGGAAAATCACAAAAATCGAGAAATCGTAAAAAGTGGTGAAATTTTTGATCCGAGTCCAATAATTCAGGAAAACTCGATTGGAATAGCTACTGGAAGCTTGCCGGTCAAAACGCATCGATAATTAGTTTCGTCGTAATCCGACGAATTTTTACGGATTTCCCTAGGGGTACCACTCGGCAAAATCACCAAAATCGTAAAAAGTGGTGTAATTTTGGATCCGGGTCCAATAATTCAGGAAAACTCGATTGCAATAGTTACTGGAAGCTTGTCGGTCACAACACATCGAGAATTGGCTTCGTCGAAATCCGACGAATTTTTACGTATTTCCCTAGGGGGTAACACTAGGAAAAATCACCAAAATCGTAAAAAGTGGTGAAATTTTGGATCCGAGTCAAATAATTCAGGAAAACTCGATTGGAATAGCTACTGGAAGCTTGCCGGTCACAACGCATCGAGAATTGGGTTCGTCGAAATCCGACGAATTTTTACGGATTTCCCTAGGGGTACCACTAGGGAAAATCACCAAAATCGAGAAATCGTAAAAAGTGGTATAATTTTGGATCCGTGTCCAATAATTCAGGAAAACTCGATTGGAATAGCTAATGGAAGCTTGCCGGTCACAACGCATCGAGAATTGGCTTCGTCGTAATCCGACGAATTTTTACGGATTTCCCTATACTAGGGAAAATCACAAAAATCTTAAAAAGTGGTGAAATTTTGGATCTGGATCCAATAATTCAGGAAAACTCATTTGGAATAGATACTGGAAGCTTGCCGGTCACAACGCATCGAGAATTGGTTTCGTCGGAATCCGACGAATTTTTACGGATTTCCCTAGGGGTACCACTAGGGAAAATCACCAAAATCATAAAAAGTGTTGAAATTTTGGATCCGAGTTCAATAATTCAGGAAATCTCGATTGGAATAGCTACTGGAAGCTTGCCGGTCACAACGCATCGAGAATTGGGTTCGTCGGAATCCGACGAATTTTTACGGATTTTCCTAGGGGTACCACTAGGAAAAATCACCAAAATCGAGAAATCGTAAAAAGTGGTAAAATTTTGGATCCGGGTCCAATAATTCAGAAAAACTCGATTGGAATAGCTAATGGAAGCTTGCCGGTCACAACGCATCGAGAATTGGCTTCGTCGTAATCCGACGAATTTTTACGGAATTCCCTATACTAGGGAAAATCACCAAAATCGTAAAAAGTGGTGAAATTTTGGATCTGGGTCCAATAATTCAGGAAAACTCGATTGGAATAGCTACTGGAAGCTTGCCGGTCACAACGCATCGAGAATTGGCTTCGTCGGAATCCGACGAATTTTTACGGATTTCCCTAGGGGTACCACTAGCGAAAATCACCAAAATCGAAAAATCGTAAAAAGTGGTGAAATTTTGAATCCGAGTCCAATAATTGAGGAAAACTCGATTGGAATAGCTACTGGAAGCTTGCCGGTCACAACGCATCGAGAATTTGCTTCGTCGAAATACGACGAATTTTTACGGATTTCCCTAGGGGTACAACTAGGAAAAATAACCAAAATCGAGAAATCGTAAAAAGTGGTGAAATTTTGGATCCGAGTCCAATAATTCAGGAAAACTCGATTGGAATAGCTACTGGAAACTTGCCGGTCACAACGCATCGAGAATTGGTTTCGTCGTAATCCGACGAATGTTTACGGATTTCCCTAGGGGTACCACTCGGCAAAATCACCAAAATCGTAAAAAGTGGTGTAATTTTGGATCCGGGTCCAATAATTCAGGAAAACTCGATTGCAATAGTTACTGGAAGCTTGTCGGTCACAACGCATCGAGAATTGGCTTCGTCGGAATCCGACGAATTTTTACGGATTTCCCTAGGGGTACCACTAGGGAAAATCACCAAAATCGTAAAAAGTGGTGAAATTTTTATCCGAGTCCAATAATTCAGGAAAACTCGATTGGAATAGCTACTGGAAGCTTGCCGGTCACAACGCATCGAGAATTGGTTTCGTCGTAATCCGACGAATTTTTACGGATTTCCCTAGGGGTACCACTAGGAAAAATCACCAAAATCGAGAAATCGAAAAAAGTGGTGAAATTTTGGATCCGAGTCCAATAATTCAGGAAAACTCGATTGGAATAGCTACTGGAAGCTTGCCGGTCACAACGCATCGAGAATTGGTTTCGTCGTAATCCGACGAATTTTTACGGATTTTCCTAGGGGTACCACTAGGGAAAATCACCAAAATCGTAAAAAGTGGTGAAATTTTGGATCCGAGTCCAATAATTCAGGAAAACTCGATTGGAATAGCTACTGGAAGCTTGCCGGTCACAACGCATCAAAAATTGGTTTCGTCGTAATCCGATGAATTTTTACGGATTTCCCTAGGGGTACCACTAGGAAAAATCACCAAAATCGTAAAAAGTGGTGAAATTTTGGATCCGAGTCCAATAATTCAGGAAAACTCGATTGGAATAGCTACTGGAAGCTTGCCGGTCACAACGCATCGAGAATTGGCTTCGTCGAAATCCGACGAATTTTTACGGATTTCCCTAGGGGTACCACTAGGAAAAATCACCAAAATCGAGAAATCGTAAAAAGTGGTGAAATTTTTAATCCGAGTCCAATAATTCAGGAAACCTCGATTGGAATAGCTACTGGAAGCTTGCCGGTCACAACGCATCGAGAATTGGCTTCGTCGGAATACGATGAATTTTTACGGATTTTCCTAGGGGTACCACTAGGAAAAATCACCAAAATCGTAAAAAGTGGTGAAATTTTGGATCCGAATCAAGTAATTCAGGAAAACTCGATTGGAATAGCTACTGGAAGCTTGCCGGTCACAACGCATCGAGAATTGGCTTCGTTGAAATCTGACGAATTTTTACGGATTTCCCTAGGGGTACCACTAGGAAAAATCACCAAAATCGAGAAATCGTAAAAAGTGTTGAAATTTTTAATCCGAGTCCAATAATTCAGGAAACCTCGATTGGAATAGCTACTGGAAGCTTGCCGGTCACAATGCATCGAGAATTGGCTTCGTCGGAATACGATGAATTTTTACGGATTTTCCTAGGGGTACAACTAGAGAAAATCACCAAAATCGAGAAATCGTAAAAAGTGGTGAAATTTTGGATCCGAGTCCAATAATTCAGGAAAACTCGATTGGAATAGCTACATGAAGCTTGCCGGTCACAACGCATCGAGAATTGGCTTCGTCGGAATAAGACGAATTTTTACGGATTTCCCTAGGGGTACCGCTAGGGAAAATCACCAAAATCGAGAAATCGTAAAAAGTGGTGAAATTTTTGATTCGAGTCCAATAATAGAGGAAAACTCGATTGGAATAGCTACTGGAAGTTTTCCGGTGACAACGCATCAAGAATTGGTTTCGTCGGAATCCGACGAATTTTTACGGATTTTCCTAGGGGTACCACTAGGAAAAATCACCAAAATCGAGAAATAATAAAAAGTGGTGAAATTTTGGATCCGAGTCCAATAATTCAGGAAAACTCGATTGGAATAGCTACTGGAAGCTTGCCGGTCACAACGCATCGAGAATTGGGTTCGTCGTAATACGATGAAATTTTACGGATTTCCCTAGGGGTACCACTAGGGAAAATCACAAAAATCGTAAAAAGTGGTGAAATTTTGGATCCGAGTCCAATAATTCAGGAAAACTCGATTGGAATAGCTACTGGAAGCTTGCCAATCACAACGCATCGAGAATTGGCTTCGTCGAAATCCGACGAATTTTTACGGATTTCCCTAGGGGTACCACTAGGAAAAATCACCAAAATCGAGAAATCGTAAAAAGTGGTGAAATTTTGGATCCGAGTCCAATAATTCAGGAAAACTCGATTGGAATAGCTACTGGAAGCTTGCCGGTCACAACGCATCGAGAATTGGGTTCGTCGTAATACGACGAAATTTTACGGATTTCCCTAGGGGTACCACTATGGAAAATCACAAAAATCGTAAAAAGTGGTGAAATTTTGGATCCGAGTCCAATAATTCAGGAAACCTCGATTGGAATAGCTACTGGAAGCTTGCCGGTCACAACGCATCGAGAATTGGCTTCGTCGGAATCCGACGAATTTTTACGGATTTCCCTAGGGGTACCACAAGGAAAAATCACCAAAATCGAGAAATCGTAAAAAGTGGTGAAATTTTTAATCCGAGTCCAATAATTCAGGAAACCTCGATTGGAATAGCTACTGGAAGCTTGCCGGTCACAACGCATCGAGAATTGGCTTCGTCGGAATACGATGAATTTTTACGGATTTTCCTAGGGGTACCACTAGGAAAAATCACCAAAATCGTAAAAAGTGGTGAAATTTTGGATCCGAGTCAAGTAATTCAGGAAAACTCGATTGGAATAGCTACTGGAAGCTTGCCGGTCACAACGCATCGAGAATTTTCTTCGTCGAAATCTGACGAATTTTTACGGATTTCCCTAGGGGTACCACTAGGAAAAATCACCAAAATCGAGAAATCGTAAAAAGTGGTGAAATTTTTAATCCGAGTCCAATAATTCAGGAAACCTCGATTGGAATAGCTACTGGAATCTTGCCGGTCAAACCGCATCGAGAATTGGTTTCGTCGGAATTCGATGAATTTTTACGGATTTCCCTAGGGGTACCACTAGGGAAAATCACCAAAATCGTAAAAAGTGGTAAAATTTTTTATCCGAGTCCAATAATTCAGGAAAACTCGATTGGAATAGCTACATGAAGCTTGCCGGTCACAACGCATCGAGAATTGGCTTCGTCGGAATAAGACGAATTTTTACGGATTTCCCTAGGGGTACCGCTAGGGAAAATCACCAAAATCGAGAAATCGTAAAAAGTTGTGAAATTTTTGATTCGAGTCCAATAATAGAGGAAAACTCGATTGGAATAGCTACTAGAAGTTTTCCGGTGACAACGCATCGAGAATTGGTTTCGTCGGAATCCGACGAATTTTTACGGATTTCCCTAGGGGTACCACTAGGAAAAATCACCAAAATCGAGAAATCGTAAAAAGTGGTGAAATTTTGGATCCGAGTCCAATAATTCAGGAAAACTCGATTGGAATAGCTACTGGAAGCTTGCCGGTCACAACGCATCGAGAATTGAATTCGTCGGAATACGGCTAATTTTTACAGATTTTCCTAGGGGTACCACTAGGGAAAATCACCAAAATCGTAAAAAGTGTTGAAATTTTGGATCCGAGTCCAATAATTCAGGAAAACTCGATTGGAATAGCTACTGGAAGCTTGCCGGTCACAACGCATCGAGAATTGATTTCGTCGTAATCCGACGAATTTTTACGGATTTCCCTAGGGGTACCACTAGGGAAAATTACCAAAATTGTAAAAAGTGGTGAAATTTTGGATCTGAGTCCAATAATTCAGGAAAACTCGATTGGAATAGCTACTGGAAGCTTGCCGGTCACAACGCATCGAGAATTGGTTTCGTCGTAATCCGACGAATTTTTACGGATTTCCCTAGGGGTACCACTAGTAAATCACCAAATTCGTAAAAAGTGGTGAAATTTTGGATCCGAGTCCAATAATTCAGGAAAACTCGATTGGAATAGCTACTGGAATCTTGCCGGTCACAACGCATCGAGAATTGGTTTCGTCGGAATTCGATGAATTTTTACGGATTTCCCTAGGGGTACCACTAGGGAAAATCACCAAAATCGTAAAAAGTGGTAAAATTTTTTATCCGAGTCCAATAATTCAGGAAAACTCGATTGGAATAGCTACATGAAGCTTGCCGGTCACAACGCATCGAGAATTGGCTTCGTCGTAATCCGACGAAATTTTACGGATTTCCCTAGGGGTACCACTAGGGAAAATCACCAAAATCGTAAAAAGTAGTGAAATTTTGGATCCGAGTCAAGTAATTCAGGAAAACTCGATTGGAATAGCTACTGGAAGCTTGCCAGTCACAACGCATCGAGAATTGGCTTCGTCGAAATCCGATGAATTTTTACGGATTTCCATAGGGGTACCACTAGGAAAAATCACAAAAATCGAGAAATCGTAAAAAGTGGTGAAATTTTAAATCCGAGTCCAATAATTCAGGAAACCTCGATTGGAATAGCTACTGGAAGCTTGCCGGTCACAACGCATCGAGAATTGGCTTCGTCGGAATACGATGAATTTTTACGGATTTTCCTAGGGGTACCACTAGGGAAAATCACCAAAATCGTAAAAAGTGGTGAAATTTTGGATCCGAGTCAAGTAATTCAGGAAAACTCGATTGGAATAGCTACTGGAAGCTTGCCGGTCACAACGCATCGAGAATTGGATTCGTCGAAATCCGACGAATTTTTACGGATTTCCCTAGGGGTACCACTAGGAAAAATCACCAAAATCGAGAAATCGTAAAAAGTGGTGAAATTTTTAATCCGAGTCCAATAATTCAGGAAACCTCGATTGGAATAGCTACTGGAAGCTTGCCGGTCACAACGCATCGAGAATTGGCTTCATCGGAATACGATGAATTTTTACGGATTTTCCTAGGGGTACCACTAGGGAAAATCACCAAAATCGAGAAATCGTAAAAAGTCGTGAAATTTTGGATCCGAGTCCAATAATTCAGGAAAACTCGATTGGAATAGCTACATGAAGCTTGCCGGTCACAACGCATTGAGAATTGGCTTCGTCGGAATAAGACGAATTTTTACGGATTTCCCTAGGGGTACCACTAGGGAAAATCACCAAAATCGAGAAATCGTAAAAAGTGGTGAAATTTTTTATTCGAGTCCAATAATAGAGGAAAACTCGATTGCAATAGCTACTGGAAGTTTTCCGGTGACAACGCATCGAGAATTGGTTTCGTCAGAATCCGACGAATTTTTACGGATTTCCCTAGGGGTACCACTAGGAAAAATCACCAAAATCGAGAAATCGTAAAAAGTGGTGAAATTTTGGATCCGAGTCCAATAATTCAGGAAAACTCGATTGGAATAGCTACTGGAAGCTTGCCGGTCACAACGCATCGAGAATTGGGTTCGTCATAATACGATGAAATTTTACGGATTTCCCTAGGGGTACCACTAGGGAAAATCACAAAAATCGTAAAAAGTGGTGAAATTTTTGATCCGAGTCCAATAATTCAGGAAAACTCGATTGGAATAGCTACTGGAAGCTTGCCGGTCACAACGCATCGAGAATTGGCTTCGTCGGAATCCGACGAATTTTTACGGATTTCCCTAGGGGTACCACTAGAAAAAATCACCAAAATCGAGAAATCGTAAAAAGTGGTGAAATTTTTGATCCGAGTCCAATAATTGAGGAAAACTCGATTGGAATAGCTACTGGAAGCTTGCCGGTCACAACGCATCTAGAATTGGATTCGTCGGAATACGGCGAATTTTTACGGATTTTCCTAGGGAAAATCACCAAAATCGAGAAATCGTAAAAAGTGGTAAAATTTTGGATCCGAGTCCAATAATTCAGGAAAACTCGATTGGAATAGCTACTGGAAGTTTGCCGGTCACAACGCATCGAGAATTGGCTTCGTCGGAATACGACGAATTTTTACGGATTTTCCTATGGGTACCACTAGGGAAAATCACCAAAATCAAGAAATCTAAAAAAGTGGTGAAATTTTTGATTCGAGTCCAATAATAGAGGAAAACTCGATTGGAATAGCTACTGGAAGTTTTCCGGTGACAATGCATCGAGAATTGGTTTCGTCGGAATCCGACGAATTTTTACGGATTTCCCTAGGGGTACCACTAGGAAAAATCAAAAAAATCGAGATATCGTAAAAAGTGGTGAAATTTTGGATCCGAGTGCAATAATTCAGGAAAACTCGATTGGAATAGCTACTGGAAGCTTGCAGGTCACAACGTATCGAGAATTGGCTTCGTCGTAATCCGACGAATTTTTACGGATTTCCCTAGGGGTACCACTAGGGAAAATCACCAAAATCGTAAAAAGTGGTGAAATTTTGGATCCGAGTCCAATAATTCAGGAAAACTCGATTGGAATAGCTACTGGAAGCTTGCCGGTCACAACGCATCGAGAATTGCCGTCGTCGGAATCCGACGAATTTTTACGGATTTCCCTAGGGGTACCACTAGGAAAAATCACCAAAATCGAGAAATCGTAAAAAGTGGGGAAATTTTGGATCCGAGTCCAATAATTCAGGAAAACTCGATTGGAATAGCTACTGGAAGCTTGCCGGTCACAACGCATCGAGAATTGGCTTCGTCGGAATCCGACGAATTTTTACGGATTTCCCTAGGGGTACCACTAGGAAAAATCACCAAAATCGAGAAATCGTAAAAAGTGGTGAAATTTTAGATCAGAGTCCAATAATTCAGGAAAACTCGATTGTAATAGCTACTGGAAGCTTGCCGGTCACAACGCATCGAGAATTGGTTTCGTCGTAATCCGACGAATTTTTACGGATTTCCCTAGTGGTACCACTAGGGAAAATAACCAAAATCGTAAAAAGTGGTGAAATTTATGATCCGAGTCCAATAATTCAGGAAAACTCGATTGGAATAGCTACTGGAAGCTTGTCGGTCATAACGCATCGAGAATTGGCTTCGTCAAAATCCGACGAATTTTTACGGATTTCCCTAGGGGTATCACTAGGGAAAATCACCAAAATCGAGAAATCGTAAAAAGTGGTGAAATTTTTGATTCGAGTCCAATAATTGAGGAAAACTCGATTGGAATAGCTACTGGAAGTTTTCCGGTGACAACGCATCGAGAATTGGTTTCGTCGGAATCCGACGAATTTTTACGGATTTCCCTAGGGATACCACTAGGGAAAATAACCAAAATCGTAAAAAGTGGTGAAATTTTGGATCCGAGTCCAATAATTCAGGAAAACTCGATTGGAATAGCTACTGGAAGCTTGCCGGTCACAACGCATCGAGAATTGGTTTCGTCGTAATCCGACGAATTTTTACGGATTTCCCTAGGGGTACCACTAGGAAAAATCACCAAAATCGAGAAATCGAAAAAAGTGATGAAATTTTGGATCCGAGTCCAATAATTCAGGAAAACTCGATTGGAATAGCTACTGGAAGCTTGCCGGTCACAACGCATCGAGAATTGGTTTCGTCGTAATCCGACGAATTTTTACGGATTTTCCTAGGGGTACCACTAGGGAAAATCACCAAAATCGTAAAAAGTGGTGAAATTTTGGATCCGAGTCCAATAATTCAGGAAAACTCGATTGGAATAGCTACTGGAAGCTTGCCGGTCACAACGCATCGAGAATTGGCTTCGTCGTAATCCGACGAAGTTTAACGGATTTTCCTAGGGGTACCACTAGGAAAAATCACCAAAATCGTAAAAAGTGGTGAAATTTTGGATCAGAGTCCAATAATTCAAGAAAACTCGATTGGAATAGCTACTGGAAGCTTGCCAGTCACAACGCATCGAGAATTGGCTTCGTCGGAATCCGATGAATTTTTATGGATTTCCCTAGGGGTACCACTAGGAAAAATCACCAAAATCGAGAAATCGTAAAAAGTGGTGAAATTTTGGATCCGAGTCCAATAATTCAGGAAAACTCGATTGGAATAGCTACTGGAAGCTTGCCGGTCACAACGCATCGAGAATTGGCTTCGTCAAAATCCGACGAATTTTTACGAATTTCCCTAGGGGTATCACTAGGGAAAATCACCAAAATCGAGAAATCGTAAAAAGTGGTGAAATTTTTTATTCGAGTCCAATAATTGAGGAAAACTCGATTGGAATAGCTACTGCAAGTTTTCCGGTGACAACGCATCGAGAATTGGTTTCGTCGTAATCCGACGAATTTTTACGGATTTCCCTAGGGGTACCACTAGGGAAAATCACCAAAATCGTAAAAAGTGGTGAAATTTTGGATCAGAGTCCAATAATTCAAGAAAACTCGATTGGAATAGCTACTGGAAGCTTGCCAGTCACAACGCATCGAGAATTGGCTTCGTCGGTATCCGATGAATTTTTATGGATTTCCCTAGGGGTACCACTAGGAAAAATCACCAAAATCGAGAAATCATAAAAAGTGGTGAAATTTTGGATCCGAGTCCAATAATTCAGGAAAACTCGATTGGAATAGCTACTGGAAGCTTGACGGTCACAACGCATCGAGAATTGGCTTCGTCAAAATCCGACGAATTTTTACGGATTTCCCTAGGGGTATCACTAGGGAAAATCACCAAAATCGAGAAATCGTAAAAAGTGGTGAAATTTTTGATTCGAGTCCAATAATTGAGGAAAACTCGATTGGAATAGCTACTGGAAGTTTTCCGGTGACAACGCATCGAGAATTGGTTTCGTCGGAATCCGACGAATTTTTACGGATTTCCCTAGGGATACCACTAGGGAAAATAACCAAAATCGTAAAAAGTGGTGAAATTTTGGATCCGAGTCCAATAATTCAGGAAAACTCGATTGGAATAGCTACTGGAAGCTTGCCGGTCACAACGCATCGAGAATTGGTTTCGTCGTAATCCGACGAATTTTTACGGATTTTCCTAGGGGTACCACTAGGGAAAATCACCAAAATCGTAAAAAGTGGTGAAATTTTTGATCCGAGTCCAATAATTCAGGAAAACTCGATTGGAATAGCTACTGGAAGCTTGCCGGTCACAACGCATCGATAATTGGTTTCGTCGTAATACGATAAATTTTTACGGATTTCCCTAGGGGTACCACTAGGGAAAATCACCAAAATCGTAAAAAGTGGTGAAATTTTTGATCCGGGTCCAATAATTCAGGAAAACTCGATTGGAATAGCTACAGGAAGCTTGCCGGTCACAACGCATCGAGAATTGGGTTCGTCGTAATCCGACGAATTTTTACGGATTTCCCAAGGGGTACCACTAGGGAAAATAACCAAAATCGTAAAAAGTGGTGAAATTTTGGATCCGAGTCCAATAATTCAGGAAAACTCGATTGGAATAGCTACTGGAAGCTTGCCGGTCACAACACATCGAGAATTTGTTTCGTCGTAATCCGACGAATTTTTACGGATTTCCCTAGGGGTACCACTAGGGAAAATCACCAAAATCGTAAAAAGTGGTGAAATTTTTGATCCGAGTCCAATAATTCAGGAAAACTCGATTGGAATAGCTACTGGAAGCTTGCCGGTCACAACGCATCGAGAATTGGTTTCGTCGTAATACGACGAATTTTTACGGATTTCCCTAGGGGTACCACTAGGAAAAATCACCAAAATGGTAAAAAGTGGTGAAATTTTTGATCCGGGTCCAATAATTCAGGAAAACTCGATTGGAATAGCTACAGGAAGCTTGCCGGTCACAACGCATCGAGAAATGGGTTCGTCGTAATCCGACGAATTTTTACGGATTTCCCTAGGGGTACCACTAGGGAAAATCACCAAAATCGTAAAAAGTGGTGAAATTTTTGATCCGGGTACAATAATTCAGGAAAACACGATTGGAATAGTTACTGGAAGCTTGTCGGTCACAACACATCGAGAATTAGTTTCGTCAAAATCCGACGAATTTTTACGGATTTCCCAAGGGGGTACCACTAGGGAAAATCACCAAAATCGTAAAAAGTGGTGAAATTTTGGATCCGAGTCCAATAATTCAGGAAAACTCGATTGGAATAGCTACTGGAAGCTTGCCGGTCACAACGCATCGAGAATTGGCTTTGTCGTAATCCGACGAAGTTTTATGGATTTCCCTAGGGGTACCACTAGGAAAAATCACCAAAATCGAGAAATCGTAAAAAGTGGTGAAATTTTGGATCCGAGTCCAATAATTCAGGAAAACTCGATTGGAATAGCTACTGGAAGCTTGCCGGTCACAACGCATCGAGAATTGGTTTCGTCGGAATACGACAAATTTTTACGGATTTTCCTAGGGGTATCACTAGGGAAAATCACCAAAATCGAGAAATCGTAAAAAGTGGTGAAATTTTTGATTCGAGTCCAATAATTGAGGAAAACTCGATTGGAATAGCTACTGGAAGTTTTCCGGTTACAACGCATCGAGAATTGGTTTCGTCGGAATCCGACGAATTTTTAGGATTTCCCTAGGGGTACCACTAGGGAAAATCACCAAAATTGTAAAAAGTGGTGAAATTTTGGATCTGAGTCCAATAATTCAGGAAAACTCGATTGGAATAGCTACTGGAAGCTTGCCGGTCACAACGCATCGAGAATTGGTTTCGTCGTAATCCGACGAATTTTTACGGATTTCCCTAGGGGTACCACTAGTAAATCACCAAATTCGTAAAAAGTGGTGAAATTTTGGATCCGAGTCCAATAATTCAGGAAAACTCGATTGGAATAGCTACTGGAATCTTGCCGGTCACAACGCATCGAGAATTGGTTTCGTCGGAATTCGATGAATTTTTACGGATTTCCCTAGGGGTACCACTAGGGAAAATCACCAAAATCGTAAAAAGTGGTAAAATTTTTTATCCGAGTCCAATAATTCAGGAAAACTCGATTGGAATAGCTACATGAAGCTTGCCGGTCACAACGCATCGAGAATTGGCTTCGTCGTAATCCGACGAAATTTTACGGATTTCCCTAGGGGTACCACTAGGGAAAATCACCAAAATCGTAAAAAGTAGTGAAATTTTGGATCCGAGTCAAGTAATTCAGGAAAACTCGATTGGAATAGCTACTGGAAGCTTGCCAGTCACAACGCATCGAGAATTGGCTTCGTCGAAATCCGATGAATTTTTACGGATTTCCCTAGGGGTACCACTAGGAAAAATCACCAAAATCGAGAAATCGTAAAAAGTGGTGAAATTTTAAATCCGAGTCCAATAATTCAGGAAACCTCGATTGGAATAGCTACTGGAAGCTTGCCGGTCACAACGCATCGAGAATTGGCTTCGTCGGAATACGATAAATTTTTACGGATTTTCCTAGGGGTACCACTAGGGAAAATCACCAAAATCGTAAAAAGTGGTGAAATTTTGGATCCGAGTCAAGTAATTCAGGAAAACTCGATTGGAATAGCTACTGGAAGCTTGCCGGTCACAACGCATCGAGAATTGGATTCGTCGAAATCCGACGAATTTTTACGGATTTCCCTAGGGGTACCACTAGGAAAAATCACCAAAATCGAGAAATCGTAAAAAGTGGTGAAATTTTTAATCCGAGTCCAATAATTCAGGAAACCTCGATTGGAATAGCTACTGGAAGCTTGCCGGTCACAACGCATCGAGAATTGGCTTCATCGGAATACGATGAATTTTTACGGATTTTCCTAGGGGTACCACTAGGGAAAATCACCAAAATCGAGAAATCGTAAAAAGTCGTGAAATTTTGGATCCGAGTCCAATAATTCAGGAAAACTCGATTGGAATAGCTACATGAAGCTTGCCGGTCACAACGCATTGAGAATTGGCTTCGTCGGAATAAGACGAATTTTTACGGATTTCCCTAGGGGTACCACTAGGGAAAATCACCAAAATCGAGAAATCGTAAAAAGTGGTGAAATTTTTTATTCGAGTCCAATAATAGAGGAAAACTGGATTGCAATAGCTACTGGAAGTTTTCCGGTGACAACGCATCGAGAATTGGTTTCGTCAGAATCCGACGAATTTTTACGGATTTCCCTAGGGGTACCACTAGGAAAAATCACCAAAATCGAGAAATCGTAAAAAGTGGTGAAATTTTGGATCCGAGTCCAATAATTCAGGAAAACTCGATTGGAATAGCTACTGGAAGCTTGCCGGTCACAACGCATCGAGAATTGGGTTCGTCGTAATACGACGAAATTTTACGGATTTCCCTAGGGGTACCACTAGGGAAAATCACAAAAATCGTAAAAAGTGGTGAAATTTTTGATCCGAGTCCAATAATTCAGGAAAACTCGATTGGAATAGCTACTGGAAGCTTGCCGGTCACAACGCATCGAGAATTGGCTTCGTCGGAATCCGACGAATTTTTACGGATTTCCCTAGGGGTACCACTAGAAAAAATCACCAAAATCGAGAAATCGTAAAAAGTGGTGAAATTTTTGATCCGAGTCCAATAATTCAGGAAAACTCGATTGGAATAGCTACTGGAAGCTTGCCGGTCACAACGCATCTAGAATTGGATTCGTCGGAATACGGCGAATTTTTACGGATTTTCCTAGGGAAAATCACCAAAATCGAGAAATCGTAAAAAGTGGTAAAATTTTGGATCCGAGTCCAATAATTCAGGAAAACTCGATTGGAATAGCTACTGGAAGTTTGCCGGTCACAACGCATCGAGAATTGGCTTCGTCGGAATACGACGAATTTTTACGGATTTTCCTATGGGTACCACTAGGGAAAATCACCAAAATCAAGAAATCTAAAAAAGTGGTGAAATTTTTGATTCGAGTCCAATAATAGAGGAAAACTCGATTGGAATAGCTACTGGAAGTTTTCCGGTGACAATGCATCGAGAATTGGTTTCGTCGGAATCCGACGAATTTTTACGGATTTCCCTAGGGGTACCACTAGGAAAAATCAAAAAAATCGAGATATCGTAAAAAGTGGTGAAATTTTGGATCCGAGTGCAATAATTCAGGAAAACTCGATTGGAATAGCTACTGGAAGCTTGCAGGTCACAACGTATCGAGAATTGGCTTCGTCGTAATCCGACGAAGTTTTACGGATTTCCCTAGGGGTACCACTAGGGAAAATCACCAAAATCGTAAAAAGTGGTGAAATTTTGGATCCGAGTCCAATAATTCAGGAAAACTCGATTGGAATAGCTACTGGAAGCTTGCCGGTCACAACGCATCGAGAATTGCCGTCGTCGGAATCCGACGAATTTTTACGGATTTCCCTAGGGGTACCACTAGGAAAAATCACCAAAATCGAGAAATCGTAAAAAGTGGGGAAATTTTGGATCCGAGTCCAATAATTCAGGAAAACTCGATTGGAATAGCTACTGGAAGCTTGCCGGTCACAACGCATCGAGAATTGGCTTCGTCGGAATCCGACGAATTTTTACGGATTTCCCTAGGGGTACCACTAGGAAAAATCACCAAAATCGAGAAATCGTAAAAAGTGGTGAAATTTTTGATCCGAGTCCAATAATTCAGGAAAACTCGATTGGAATAGCTACTGGAAGCTTGCCGGTCACAACGCATCGAGAATTGGCTTCGTCGGAATACGACGAATTTTTACGGATTTCCCTAGGGGTACCACTAGGGAAAATCACCAAAATCGAGAAATCGTAAAAAGTGGTGAAATTTTAGATCAGAGTCCAATAATTCAGGAAAACTCGATTGTAATAGCTACTGGAAGCTTGCCGGTCACAACGCATCGAGAATTGGTTTCGTCGTAATCCGACGAATTTTTACGGATTTCCCTAGTGTTACCACTAGGGAAAATAACCAAAATCGTAAAAAGTGGTGAAATTTATGATCCGAGTCCAATAATTCAGAAAAACTCGATTGGAATAGCTACTGGAAGCTTGTCGGTCACAACGCATCGAGAATTGGCTTCGTCAAAATCCGACGAATTTTTACGGATTTCCCTAGGGGTATCACTAGGGAAAATCACCAAAATCGAGAAATCGTAAAAAGTGGTGAAATTTTTGATTCGAGTCCAATAATTGAGGAAAACTCGATTGGAATAGCTACTGGAAGTTTTCCGGTGACAACGCATCGAGAATTGGTTTCGTCGGAATCCGACGAATTTTTACGGATTTCCCTAGGGATACCACTAGGGAAAATAACCAAAATCGTAAAAAGTGGTGAAATTTTGGATCCGAGTCCAATAATTCAGGAAAACTCGATTGGAATAGCTACTGGAAGCTTGCCGGTCACAACGCATCGAGAATTGGTTTCGTCGTAATCCGACGAATTTTTACGGATTTCCCTAGGGGTACCACTAGGAAAAATCACCAAAATCGAGAAATCGAAAAAAGTGATGAAATTTTGGATCCGAGTCCAATAATTCAGGAAAACTCGATTGGAATAGCTACTGGAAGCTTGCCGGTCACAACGCATCGAGAATTGGTTTCGTCGTAATCCGACGAATTTTTACGGATTTTCCTAGGGGTACCACTAGGGAAAATCACCAAAATCGTAAAAAGTGGTGAAATTTTGGATCCGAGTCCAATAATTCAGGAAAACTCGATTGGAATAGCTACTGGAAGCTTGCCGGTCACAACGCATCGAGAATTGGCTTCGTCGTAATCCGACGAAGTTTAACGGATTTTCCTAGGGGTACCACTAGGAAAAATCACCAAAATCGTAAAAAGTGGTAAAATTTTGGATCAGAGTCCAATAATTCAAGAAAACTCGATTGGAATAGCTACTGGAAGCTTGCCAGTCACAACGCATCGAGAATTGGCTTCGTCGGAATCCGATGAATTTTTATGGATTTCCCTAGGGGTACCACTAGGAAAAATCACCAAAATCGAGAAATCGTAAAAAGTGGTGAAATTTTGGATCCGAGTCCAATAATTCAGGAAAACTCGATTGGAATAGCTACTGGAAGCTTGCCGGTCACAACGCATCGAGAATTGGCTTCGTCAAAATCCGACGAATTTTTACGAATTTCCCTAGGGGTATCACTAGGGAAAATCACCAAAATCGAGAAATCGTAAAAAGTGGTGAAATTTTTTATTCGAGTCCAATAATTGAGGAAAACTCGATTGGAATAGCTACTGGAAGTTTTCCGGTGACAACGCATCGAGAATTGGTTTCGTCGTAATCCGACGAATTTTTACGGATTTCCCTAGGGGTACCACTAGGGAAAATCACCAAAATCGTAAAAAGTGGTGAAATTTTGGATCAGAGTCCAATAATTCAAGAAAACTCGATTGGAATAGCTACTGGAAGCTTGCCAGTCACAACGCATCGAGAATTGGCTTCGTCGGTATCCGATGAATTTTTATGGATTTCCCTAGGGGTACCACTAGGAAAAATCACCAAAATCGAGAAATCATAAAAAGTGGTGAAATTTTGGATCCGAGTCCAATAATTCAGGAAAACTCGATTGGAATAGCTACTGGAAGCTTGACGGTCACAACGCATCGAGAATTGGCTTCGTCAAAATCCGACGAATTTTTACGGATTTCCCTAGGGGTATCACTAGGGAAAATCACCAAAATCGAGAAATCGTAAAAAGTGGTGAAATTTTTGATTCGAGTCCAATAATTGAGGAAAACTCGATTGGAATAGCTACTGGAAGTTTTCCGGTGACAACGCATCGAGAATTGGTTTCGTCGGAATCCGACGAATTTTTACGGATTTCCCTAGGGATACCACTAGGGAAAATAACCAAAATCGTAAAAAGTGGTGAAATTTTGGATCCGAGTCCAATAATTCAGGAAAACTCGATTGGAATAGCTACTGGAAGCTTGCCGGTCACAACGCATCGAGAATTGGTTTCGTCGTAATCCGACGAATTTTTACGGATTTTCCTAGGGGTACCACTAGGGAAAATCACCAAAATCGTAAAAAGTGATGAAATTTTTGATCCGAGTCCAATAATTCAGGAAAACTCGATTGGAATAGCTACTGGAAGCTTGCCGGTCACAACGCATCGATAATTGGTTTCGTCGTAATACGATAAATTTTTACGGATTTCCCTAGGGGTACCACTAGGGAAAATCACCAAAATCGTAAAAAGTGGTGAAATTTTTGATCCGGGTCCAATAATTCAGGAAAACTCGATTGGAATAGCTACAGGAAGCTTGCCGGTCACAACGCATCGAGAATTGGGTTCGTCGTAATCCGACGAATTTTTACGGATTTCCCTAGGGGTACCACTAGGGAAAATAACCAAAATCGTAAAAAGTGGTGAAATTTTGGATCCGAGTCCAATAATTCAGGAAAACTCGATTGGAATAACTACTGGAAGCTTGCCGGTCACAACACATCGAGAATTTGTTTCGTCGTAATCCGACGAATTTTTACGGATTTCCCTAGGGGTACCACTAGGGAAAATCACCAAAATCGTAAAAAGTGGTGAAATTTTTGATCCGAGTCCAATAATTCAGGAAAACTCGATTGGAATAGCTACTGGAAGCTTGCCGGTCACAACGCATCGAGAATTAGTTTCGTCGTAATACGACGAATTTTTACGGATTTCCCTAGGGGTACCACTAGGAAAAATCACCAAAATCGAGAAATCGAAAAAAGTGATGAAATTTTGGATCCGAGTCCAATAATTCAGGAAAACTCGATTGGAATAGCTACTGGAAGCTTGCCGGTCACAACGCATCGAGAATTGGTTTCGTCGTAATCCGACGAATTTTTACGGATTTCCCTAGGGGTACCACTAGGAAAAATCACCAAAATCGAGAAATCGAAAAAAGTGATGAAATTTTGGATCCGAGTCCAATAATTCAGGAAAACTCGATTGGAATAGCTACTGGAAGCTTGCCGGTCACAACGCATCGAGAATTGGTTTCGTCGTAATCCGACGAATTTTTACGGATTTTCCTAGGGGTACCACTAGGGAAAATCACCAAAATCGTAAAAAGTGGTGAAATTTTGGATCCGAGTCCAATAATTCAGGAAAACTCGATTGGAATAGCTACTGGAAGCTTGCCGGTCACAACGCATCGAGAATTGGCTTCGTCGTAATCCGACGAAGTTTAACGGATTTTCCTAGGGGTACCACTAGGAAAAATCACCAAAATCGTAAAAAGTGGTAAAATTTTGGATCAGAGTCCAATAATTCAAGAAAACTCGATTGGAATAGCTACTGGAAGCTTGCCAGTCACAACGCATCGAGAATTGGCTTCGTCGGAATCCGATGAATTTTTATGGATTTCCCTAGGGGTACCACTAGGAAAAATCACCAAAATCGAGAAATCGTAAAAAGTGGTGAAATTTTGGATCCGAGTCCAATAATTCAGGAAAACTCGATTGGAATAGCTACTGGAAGCTTGCCGGTCACAACGCATCGAGAATTGGCTTCGTCAAAATCCGACGAATTTTTACGAATTTCCCTAGGGGTATCACTAGGGAAAATCACCAAAATCGAGAAATCGTAAAAAGTGGTGAAATTTTTTATTCGAGTCCAATAATTGAGGAAAACTCGATTGGAATAGCTACTGGAAGTTTTCCGGTGACAACGCATCGAGAATTGGTTTCGTCGTAATCCGACGAATTTTTACGGATTTCCCTAGGGGTACCACTAGGGAAAATCACCAAAATCGTAAAAAGTGGTGAAATTTTGGATCAGAGTCCAATAATTCAAGAAAACTCGATTGGAATAGCTACTGGAAGCTTGCCAGTCACAACGCATCGAGAATTGGCTTCGTCGGTATCCGATGAATTTTTATGGATTTCCCTAGGGGTACCACTAGGAAAAATAACCAAAATCGAGAAATCATAAAAAGTGGTGAAATTTTGGATCCGAGTCCAATAATTCAGGAAAACTCGATTGGAATAGCTACTGGAAGCTTGACGGTCACAACGCATCGAGAATTGGCTTCGTCAAAATCCGACGAATTTTTACGGATTTCCCTAGGGGTATCACTAGGGAAAATCACCAAAATCGAGAAATCGTAAAAAGTGGTGAAATTTTTGATTCGAGTCCAATAATTGAGGAAAACTCGATTGGAATAGCTACTGGAAGTTTTCCGGTGACAACGCATCGAGAATTGGTTTCGTCGGAATCCGACGAATTTTTACGGATTTCCCTAGGGATACCACTAGGGAAAATAACCAAAATCGTAAAAAGTGGTGAAATTTTGGATCCGAGTCCAATAATTCAGGAAAACTCGATTGGAATAGCTACTGGAAGCTTGCCGGTCACAACGCATCGAGAATTGGTTTCGTCGTAATCCGACGAATTTTTACGGATTTTCCTAGGGGTACCACTAGGGAAAATCACCAAAATCGTAAAAAGTGATGAAATTTTTGATCCGAGTCCAATAATTCAGGAAAACTCGATTGGAATAGCTACTGGAAGCTTGCCGGTCACAACGCATCGATAATTGGTTTCGTCGTAATACGATAAATTTTTACGGATTTCCCTAGGGGTACCACTAGGGAAAATCACCAAAATCGTAAAAAGTGGTGAAATTTTTGATCCGGGTCCAATAATTCAGGAAAACTCGATTGGAATAGCTACAGGAAGCTTGCCGGTCACAACGCATCGAGAATTGGGTTCGTCGTAATCCGACGAATTTTTACGGATTTCCCTAGGGGTACCACTAGGGAAAATAACCAAAATCGTAAAAAGTGGTGAAATTTTGGATCCGAGTCCAATAATTCAGGAAAACTCGATTGGAATAACTACTGGAAGCTTGCCGGTCACAACACATCGAGAATTTGTTTCGTCGTAATCCGACGAATTTTTACGGATTTCCCTAGGGGTACCACTAGGGAAAATCACCAAAATCGTAAAAAGTGGTGAAATTTTTGATCCGAGTCCAATAATTCAGGAAAACTCGATTGGAATAGCTACTGGAAGCTTGCCGGTCACAACGCATCGAGAATTAGTTTCGTCGTAATACGACGAATTTTTACGGATTTCCCTAGGGGTACCACTAGGAAAAATCACCAAAATGGTAAAAAGTGGTGAAATTTTTGATCCGGGTCCAATAATTCAGGAAAACTCGATTGGAATAGCTACAGGAAGCTTGCCGGTCACAACGCATCGAGAAATGGGTTCGTCGTAATCCGACGAATTTTTACGGATTTCCCTAGGGGTACCACTAGGGAAAATCACCAAAATCGTAAAAAGTGGTGAAATTTTTGATCCGGGTACAATAATTCAGGAAAACACGATTGGAATAGTTTCTGGAAGCTTGTCGGTCACAACACATCGAGAATTAGTTTCGTCAAAATCCGACGAATTTTTACGGATTTCCCAAGGGGGTACCACTAGGGAAAATCACCAAAATCGTAAAAAGTGGTGAAATTTTGGATCCGAGTCCAATAATTCAGGAAAACTCGATTGGAATAGCTACTGGAAGCTTGCCGGTCACAACGCATCGAGAATTGGCTTTGTCGTAATCCGACGAAGTTTTATGGATTTCCCTAGGGGTACCACTAGGAAAAATCACCAAAATCGAGAAATCGTAAAAAGTGGTGAAATTTTGGATCCGAGTCCAATAATTCAGGAAAACTCGATTGGAATAGCTACTGGAAGCTTGCCGGTCACAACGCATCGAGAATTGGTTTCGTCGGAATACGACAAATTTTTACGGATTTTCCTAGGGGTATCACTAGGGAAAATCACCAAAATCGAGAAATCGTAAAAAGTGGTGAAATTTTTGATTCGAGTCCAATAATTGAGGAAAACTCGATTGGAATAGCTACTGGAAGTTTTCCGGTTACAACGCATCGAGAATTGGTTTCGTCGGAATCCGACGAATTTTTACGGATTTCCCTAGGGGTACCACTAGGGAAAATCACCAAAATCGTAAAAAGTGGTGAAATTTTGGATCCGAGTCCAATAATTCAGGAAAACTCGATTGGAATAGCTACTGGAAGCTTGCCGGTCACAACGCATCGAGAATTGGTTTCGTCGTAATCCGACGAATTTTTACGGATTTCCCTAGGGGTACCACTAGGGAAAATCACCAAAATCGTAAAAAGTGGTGAAATTTTGGATCCGAGTCCAATAATTCAGGAAAACTCGATTGGAATAGCTACTGGAAGCTTGCCGGTCACAACGCATCGAGAATTGATTTCGTCGTAATACGACGAATTTTTACGGATTTTCCTAGGAGTGCCACTAGGGAAAATCACCAAAATCGTAAAAAGTGGTGAAATTTTTGATCCGGGTCCAATAATTCAGGAAAACTCGATTGGAATAGCTACTGCAAGCTTGCCGGTCACAACGCATCGAGAATTGGGTTCGTCGTAATCCGACGAATTTTTACGGATTTCCCTAGGGGTACCACTAGGGAAAATCACCAAAATCGAAAAAAGTGGTGAAATTTTTGATCCGGGTCCTATAATTCAGGAAAACTCAATTGAAATAGTTACTGGAAGCTTGTCGGTCACAACACAGCGAGGATTGGCTTCGTCGAAATCCGACGAATTTTTACGGATTTCCCTAGGGGATACCACTAGGGAAAATCACCAAAATCGTAAAAAGTGGTGAAATTTTGAATCCGAGTCCAATAATTTAGGAAAACTCGATTGGAATAGCTACTGGAAGCTTGTCGGTCACAACGCATCGAGAATTGGGTTCGTCGGAATCCTACGAATTTTTACGGATTTCCCTAGGGGTACCACTACGGAAAATCACCAAAATCGTAAAAAGTGGTGAAATTTTAGATCCGAGTCCAATAATTCAGGAAAACTCGATTGGAATAGCAACTGGAAGCTTGCCGGTCACAACGCATCGAGAATTGGGTTCGTCGGAATCCGAATAATTTTTACGGATTTCCCTAGGGGTACCACTAGGGAAAATCACCAAAATCGAGAAATAGTAAAAAGTGGTAAAATTTTTGATCCGAGTCCAATAATTCAGGAAAACTCGATTGGAATAGCTACTGGAAGCTTGCCGGTCACAACACGTCGAGAATTGGTTTCGTCGTAATCCGACGAATTTTTACGGATTTTCCTAGGGGTACCACTAGTGAAAATCACCAAAATCGTAAAAAGTGGTGAAATTTTGGATCCGAGTCCAATAATTCAGGAAAACTCGATTGGAATAGCAACTGGAAGCTTGCCGGTCACAACGCATCGAGAATTGGTTTCGTCGGAATACGACAAATTTTTACGGATTTCCCTAGGGGTACCACTAGGGAAAATCACCAAAATCGAGAAATCGTAAAAAGTGGTGAAATTTTTGATTCGAGTCCAATAATTGAGGAAAACTCGATTGGAATAACTACAGGAAGTTTTCCGGTGACAACGCATCGAGAATTGGTTTCGTCGTAATCCGACGAATTTTTACGGATTTCCCTAGGGGTACCACTAGGGAAAATCACCAAAATCGAGAAATCGTAAAAAGTGGTGAAATTTTGGATCCGAGTCCAATAATTCAGAAAAACTCGATTGGAATAGCTACTGGAAGCTTGCCGGTCACAACGCATCGAGAATTGGCTTCGTCGTAATCCGACGAATTTTTACGGATTTCCCTATACTAGGGAAAATCACCAAAATCGTAAAATGTTGTGAAATTTTGGATTTGGGTCCAATATTTCAGGAAAACTCGATTGAAATAGCTACTGGAAGCTTGCCGGTCACAACGCATCGAGAATTGGCTTCGTCGGAATTCGACGAATTTTTACGGATTTTCCTAGGGGTACCACTAGGGAAAATCACCAAAATCGTAAAAAGTATTGAAATTTTGGATCCGAGTCCAATAATTCAGGAAAACTCGATTGGAATAGCTACGGGAAGCTTGCCGGTCACAACGCATCGAGAATTGGCTTCGTCGGAATCCGACGAATTTTTACGGATTTTCCTAGGGGTACCACTAGCGAAAATCACCAAAATCGAAAAATCGTAAAAAGTGGTGAAATTTTGGATCCGAGTCCAATAATTCAGGAAAACTCGATTGGAATAGCTACTGGAAGCTTGCCGGTCACAAAGCATCGAGAATTGGTTTCGTCGGAATCCGACGAATTTTTACGGATTTCCCTAGGGGTACCACTAGGGAAAATCACAAAAATCGAGAAATCGTAAAAAGTGGTCAAATTTTGGATCCGAGTCCAATAATTCTGGAAAACTCGATTGGAATAGCTACTGGAAGCTTGCCGGTCACAACGCATCGAGAATTGGTTTCTTCGTAATCTGACGAATTTTTACAGGTTTTCCTAGGGGTACCACTAGGGAAAATCACCAAAATCGTAAAAAGTGGTGAAATTTTGGATGCGGATTCAATAATTCAGGAAAACTCGATTGGAATAGCTACTGGAAGCTTACCGGTCACAACGCATTGAGAATTGGCTTCGTCGGAATCCGATGAATTTTTACGGATTTCCCTAGGGGTACCACTAGGAAAAATCACAAAAATCGTAAAAAGTGGTGAAATTTTTGATCCGAGTCCAATAATTAAGGAAAACTTGATTGGAATAGCTACTGGAAGCTTGCCGGTCACAACGCATCGAGAATTGGCTTCGTCAAAATCCGACGAATTTTTACGGATTTCCCTAGGGGTACCAATAGAAAAAATCACCAAAATCGAGAAATCGTAAAAAGTGGTGAAATTTTGGATCCGAGTCCAATAATTGAGGAAAACTCGATTGGAATATCTACTGGAAGCTTGCCGGTCACAACGCATCGAGAATTGGCTTCGTCGGAATACGATGAATTTTTACGAATTTCCCTAGGGGTACCACTTGGGAGAATCACCAAAATCGAGAAATCGTAAAAAGTGGTGAAATTTTGGATCCGAGTCCAATAATTCAGGAAAACTCGATTGGAATAGCAACTGGAAGCTTGCCGGTCATAACGCATCGAGAATTGGTTTCGTCGGAATTCGATGAATTTTTACGGATTTTCCTAGGGGTACCACTAGGGAAAAACGCCAAAATCGAGAAATCGTAAAAAGTGGTGAAATTTTTGATCCAAGTCCAATAATTCAGGAAAACTCGATTGGAATAGCTACTGGAAGCTTGCCGGTCACAACGCATCGAGAATTGGTTTCGTCGTAATCCGACGAATTTTTACGGATTTCTCTAGGGGTACCACTAGGGAAAATCACAAAAATCGTAAAAAGTTGTGAAATTTTGGATCCGAGTCCAATAAATCAGGAAAACTCGATTGGAATAGCTACTGGAAGCTTGCCGGTCACAACGCATCGAGAATTGGTGTCGTCGGAATCCGACGAATTTTTAAGGATTTCCCTAGGGGTACCACTAGGGAAAATCACAAAAATCGATAAATCGTAAAAAGTGGTGAAATTTTGGATCCGAGTCCAATAATTCAGGAAAACTCGATTGAAATAGCTACTGGAAACTTGCCGGTCAAAACGCATTGAGAATTGGTTTCGTCGTAATCCGACGAATTTTTACAGATTTTCCTAGGGGTACCACTAGGGAAAATCACAAAAATCATAAAAAGTGGTGAAATTTTGGATCCGAGTCCAATAATTCAGGAAAACTCAATTGGAATAGCTACGGGAAGCTTGCCGGTCACAACGCATCGAGAATAGGATTCGTCGGAATCCGATGAATTTTTACGGATTTCCCTAGGGGTACCACTAGGGAAAATCACAAAAATCGTAAAAAGTGGTGAAAGTTTGGATCCGAGTCCAATAATTAAGGAAAACTCGATTGGAATAGCTACTGGAAGCTTGCCGGTCACAACGCATCGAGAATTGGCTTCGTCGAAATACGACGAATTTTTACGGATTTCCCTAGGAGTACCACTAGGAAAAATCACCAAAATCGAGAAATCGTAAAAAGTGGTGAAATTTTGGATCCGAGTCCAATAATTCAGGAAAACTCGATTGGAATAGCTACTAGAAGCTTGCCGGTCACAACGCATCGAGAATTGGTTTCGTCGTAATCCGACGAATTTTTACGGATTTTCCTTGTCACACCCCATTTGCCCCCTAGTAGAATGAGCCTATCTGTCTGTCTGTATGTGTAAGCATTCGCATGTGTTCAGCATTTTATAAGGGTATTTCAGTAAAATGTATGATTTTGGGATTTATTATTATGTGGGTGTATACATGGCATTAGTGTGTTTAATTAAATGAGATATACTTGTGTGCATGTGTTCATACTATGGTAGGGTATGCATAAGTGAAGAGGGTTTTAGGTGTGTGTAGTGTAGGTTATTTTAGTGTGAGTGATTAGTGTCACCAATAGGAGATTTATACATATTTAGAATAAAGAAAAGAAAAAGAAAAGGGAATGAGAGAAAAGGAACTTACAGATTCACGTTCTTTCTTCACTCACTTCCTTCTTCTTCATTTTCTTCATTCCAAGTACTGTGTTGAGAGTTCAAGGTCTTATTGGTGAAACTAATCCTCTCCTTGCATTCCTTAGCTTGGTAAGTGCATGATCTAGTCTTTGTTTTACTGTAATTTGCATCTTCTTCTTCCTTAAGTTTAGATTTAACTTAGGGTTTTCTTTGTGGATATTCTTGCTGTGATGGTGTTTAGCTGAAGCTCCACGTGATCCCAAGGGGAAAGAAGTTGCTGGTCCTAGTGGAGCTAAGTGATAGAAGTATAGAATCCAGGTTTGGGAATATTTGATTGTGATTTGTGCAATTTTGATATTTACTGGAAATTTCTAGGGTTTATATGTTCTTGAAGAATTTGAATGCAATTATCCTTGATTGGTTTGACTGAATATTGTTTGAGTTGTTTATATGTTGTTGAGATGATTTCTGGGAAGTAAAGACAGGTTGGTATGGTTTAAAATCAAATTGGGATCGAGATTGTTGTTCTGTAAATTCTGGAAATTCTGGGAAAATCGAATTACTGTAGAAACCCCCTCTGTCGCGTGACTCGCTACGCAGGAAGGCAAGTCACGTCGCGTGACTCTCGGTCACGACGTGACATGCCTGCTGAGAAGCCAGTCGCGTGACCAGCTGAAGAGCAAGCAAGTCACGCGACGTGATCTTCGGTCACGTCGTGCGACCTGCGAAGAAGAGGCAGATCACGCAACGTGATCTGCGAGGGAGAAGCAGCGTCACGTTGCGTGACCATCGGTCACGCCGTGACCTGCATAAGCGTTGCGTGACCCGCGAGGATCACGCAACGTGATCGGCGAGGAACAAGCAGGTCACGACTCGTGACCCTCGGTCACGCCGTGACCTGCCTGTTGAGATGGCCAGTCACGCCTTGTGACCAGCTAATCTCGCCCGATTCTCCGTTCAGCTCATTTTTCCGAAATTTCCTAGTTTTTAACTCAGAAATGAATTTGGTATTTCTTCTGAATAGACTTTACTGTTGTATGATGCATGTCTTACTGTTTGATGCTTCGATATGCATGATACCATGATTTTCTGATGAATTATATTCTGTATCCTGAAATGTGATCTGTTTGACGCATAACCTGCTAGAGTCAAGTAAGTGGATAGTTAGGCATGCCTAATAGAGTCTTTTAGCTGCAGCCCTCAGTTCAGTTTGGACCCCGATCAGGTCCCCGTTTGGTTCCTCGCGAACCCTTCAGTATAGAATCTTGTTTAAGATTCCCTCAGTATATAAATAACATGTTTTGATAAATGATATAATATTTGACTTTTACCTGTGAGGTACCCTCAGTATTCGATTCGTACCCGTAAGGTACCCTCAGTACACTCGTTATCCACTGTCTAGAGTCAGCAGGTGTTCTTTAAATGTTAATGGAATTGTTCTGATCTGATCTGACTATGAAATGAATTATTTGAATGAGTTAATGATGAAATACATGCTGGTTTATTCTGTAATGTATATGGTTATCGAGATACTGAATGTATGGCTTTTAAATACGAGCATGTTTATATGAATTATGCAATAGTCCTTGCATTCTGCCATTGTGAATGTGTTATGCCTTGACGACCACTGTGAGTGGCCGTCCATAATTTATGTGTGTTTCCCCACTAAGCGTTTATCGCTTAGCACGGTGTTTTACCCGTGCAGGTGCGGAAGGCGTTTGATTTGGGAGAGTCGCCGTCATCAAGCCAACACAGAAGGGATTAGTGTAGGCTCAGTTTTGTATCAGTTATTGATTCTTTTTGTATAGAACTCTCTGTATCAGCTTCCGCTTTTGTAACTATATTTTGTATATGTAATATTATTTTGTATCAGCTTGCTGATCATAACATTATTGTAATAGCTTAATTATAGTAATGCATGATCAGCCTGTGCTTTCTTTTTATATAAAGTTTTTAATTATTCTGTATTTTCTGAATGTATGTTATGAATGATTGTATGTTATACTTTGTACTTGCTTGGTGGCACCTTTACTCATACGGCATCTCACTCCTTCTCGGATGGGATCGCCTACGTATGGGAAGGGGGTGTTACATTCCTAGGGGTACTACTAGGAAAAATCACCAAAATCGTAAAAATTGGTTAAATTTTGGATCCGCGTCCAATAATTCAGGAAAACTCGATTAGAATAGCTACTGCAAGCTTGCCGGTCACAACGCATCGAGAATTGGCTTCGTCGGAATCCGACGAATTTTTACGGATTTCCCTAGGTGTACCACCAGGGAAAATCACCAAAATCGAAAAATCGTAAAAAGTGGTAAAATTTTGGATCCGAGTCCAATAATTCAGGAAAACTCGATTGGAATAGCTACTGGAAGCTTGCCGGTCACAACGCATCGAGAATTGGCTTCGTCGTAATTCGACGAATTTTTACGGATTTCCCTATACTAGGGAAAATCACCAAAATCGTAAAAAGTGGTGAAATTTTTGATCTGGGTCCAATAATTCAGGAAAACTCGATTGGAATAGCTACTGGAAGCTTGCCGGTCACACCGCAACGAGAATTGGCTTCGTTGGAATCCGACGAATTTTTACGGATTTCCCTAGGGGTACCACTAGGGAAAATCACCAAAATCGTAAAAAGTGCTGAAATTTTGGATCCGAGTCCAATAATTCAGGAAAACTCGATTGGAATAGCTACTGGAAGCTTGTCGGTCACAACGCATCGAGAATTGACTTCGTCGGAATCCGACGAATTTTTAAGGAATTTCCCTAGGGGTACCACTAGGGAAAATCACCAAAATCGTAAAAAGTGGTGAAATTTTTGATCCGAGTCCAATAATTCAGGAAAACTCGATTGGAATAGCTACTGGAAGCTTGCCGGTCACAACGCATCGAGAATTTTCTTCGTCGGAATCCGACGAATTTTTACGGATTTTCCTAGGGTTATCACTAGGAAAAATCACCAAAATCGTAAAAAGTGGTGAAATTTTGGATCCGAGTACAATAATTCAGGAAAACTCGATTAGAATAGCTACTGGAAGCTTGCCGGTCACAACGCAATGAGAATTGGCTTCGTTAGAATCCGACGAATTTTTACGGATTTCCCTAGGGGTACCACTAGGGAAAATCAACAAAATCGAGAAATCGTAAAAAGTGGTGAAATTTTGGATCCGAGTTCAATAAATCAGGAAAACTCGATTGGAATAGCTACTGGAAGCTTGCCCGTCACAACACATCGAGAATTGGCTTCGTCGGAATCCGACGAATTTTTACGGATTTTCCTAGGGGTACCACTGGGGAAAATCACCAAAATCGTAAAGAGTGGTGAAATTTTTGATCCGAGTCCAATAATTCAGGAAAACTCGATTGGAATAGCTACTGGAAGCATGCCGGTCACAACGCATCGAGAATTGGCTTCGTCGGAATCCGACGAATTTTTACGTATTTTCCTAGGGGTACCACTAGGAAAAATCACCAAAATCGTAAAAAGTGGTGAAATTTTGGATCCGAGTACAATAATTCAGGAAAACTCAATTAGAATAGCTACTGGAAACTTGCCGGTCACAACGCATCGAGAATTGGTTTCGTCGTAATCCGACGAATTTTTACGGATTTCCCTAGGGGTACCACGAGAGAAAATAACCAAAATTGTAAAAATTGGTGAAATTTTGGATCCGGGTCCAATAATTAAGGAAAACTCGATTGGAATAGCTACTGGAAGCTTGCCGGTCACAACGCATCGAGAATTGGCTTCGTCGGAATCCGATGAATTTATACGGATTTCCCTAGGGGGTACCACTAAGAAAAATCACAAAAATCGTAAAAAGTGGTGAAATTTTTGATCCGAGTACAATAATTCAAGAAAACTCGATTAGAATAGCTACTGGAAGCTTGCCGGTCACAACGCATCGAGAATTGGCTTCGTCTAAATCCGACGAATTTTTACGGATTTCCCTAGGGGTACCACTTGGGAAAATCACCAAAATCGAGAAATCGTAAAAAGTGGTAAAATTTTGGATCCGAGTCCAATAATTCAGGAAAACTCGATTGGAATAGCTACTGGAAGCTTGTCGGTCACAACGCATCGAGAATTGGCTTCGTCGAAATACGACGAATTTTTACGGATTTCCCTAGGGGTACCACTAGGGAAAATAAACAAAATCGAGAAATCGTAAAAAGTGGTGAAATTTTGGATCCGAGTCCAATAATTCAGGAAAACTCGATTAGAATAGATACTGGAAGCTTGCCGGTCACAACGCATCGAGAATTGGTTTCGTCGAAATCCGACGAATTTTTACGGATTTCCCTAGGGGTACCACTAGGGAAAATCACAAAAATCGATAAATCGTAAAAAGTGGTGAAAGTTTGGATCCGAGTCCAATAATTCAAGAAAACTCGATTGGAATAGCTACTGGACGCTTGCCGGTCACAACGCATCGAGAATTGGCTTCGTCGTAATCCGACGAATTATTACAGATTTTCCTAGGGGTAACACTAGGGAAAATCACCAAAATCGTAAAAAGTGGTGAAATTTTTGATTCGGGTCCAATAATTCAGGAAAACTCGATTGGAATAGCTACTGGAAGCTTGCCGGTCACAACGCATTGAGAATTGGCTTCGTCGAAATCCGATGAATTTATACGGAGTTCCCTAGGGGGTACTACTAGGAAAAATCACAAAAATCGTAAAAAGTGGTGAAATTTTTGATCCGAGTCCAATAATTAAGGAAAACTCGATTGGAATAGCTACTGGATGCTTGCCGGTCACAACGCATCGAGAATTGGCTTCGTGGAAATACGACGAATTTTTACGGATTTCCCTAGGGGTACCACTAGGGAAAATCACCAAAATCGTAAAAAGTGGTGAAATTTTTGATCCGAGTACAATAATTCAGGAAAACTCGATTAGAATAGCTACTGGAAGCTTGCCGGTCACAACGCATCGAGAATTGGCTTCGTCCGAATCCGACGAATTTTTACGGATTTTCCTAGGGGTACCACTAGGGAAAATCACCAAAATCGAGAAATCGTAAAAAGTGGTGAAATTTTGGATCCGAGTCCAATAATTTAGGAAAAGTCGATTGGAATAGCTACTGGAAGCTTGCCGGTCACAACGCATCGAGAATTGGCTTCGTCGGAATCCGACGAATTTTTACGGATTTCCCTAGGGGTACCACTAGCGAAAATCACCAAAATCGACAAATCGAAAAAAGTGGTGAAATTTTTATCCGAGTCCAATAATTCAGGAAAACTCGATTGCAATAGCTACTGGAAGCTTGCCGGTCACAACGCATCGAGAATTGGCTTTGTCGGAATCCGATGAATTTTTACGGATTTCCCTAGTGGGTACGACTAGGAAAAATCATAAAAATCGAGAAATCGTAAAAAGTGGTGAAATTTTGGATCTGAGTCCAATAATTCAGGAAAAATCGATTGGAATAGCTACTGGAAGCTTGCCGGTCACAACGGATCGAGAATTGCCTTCGTCGGAAGCCGACGAATTTTTACGGATTTCCCTAGGGGTACCACTAGGGAAAATCACCAAAATCGAGAAATCGAAAAAAGTGGTGAAATTTTTGATCCGAGTCCAATAATTCAGGAAAAGTCGATTGGAATAGATACTGGAAGCTTGCCGGTCACAACGCATCGAGAATTGGTTTCGTCGGAATCCGACGAATTTTTACGGATTTTCCTAGGGTTACCACTAGGGAAAATCACCAAAATCGAGAAATCGTAAAAAGTGATGAAATTTTGGATCCGAGTCCAATAATTGAGGAAAACTCGATTGGAATAGATACTGGAAGCTTGCCGGTCAAAACGCATCGAGAATTGGTTTCGTCGGAATCTGACGAATTTTTACGGATTTTCCTAAGAGTACCACTAGGAAAAATCACCAAAATCGAGAAATCGTAAAAAGTGGTGAAATTTTGGATCCGAGTCGAATAATTCAGGAAAACTCGTTCGGAATAGCTACTGGAACCTTGCCGGTCACAACGCATCGAGAATTGATTTCGTCGGAATTCGATGAATTTTTACGGATTTTCCTAGGGGTACCACTAGGGAAAATCACCAAAATCGTAAAAAGTGTTGAAATTTTGGATCCGAGTCCAATAATTCAGGAAAACTCGATTGGAATAGCTAGTGGAAGTTTGCCGGTCACAACACATCTAGAATTGGTTTCGTCGGAATCTGACGAATTTTTACGAATTTTCCTAGGAGTACCACTAGGAAAAATCACCAAAATCGAGAAATCGTAAAAAGTGGTGAAATTTTTGATCCGAGTCCAATAATTCAGGAAAACTCGATTGGAATAGCTACTGGAAGCTTGCCGGTCACAACGCATCGAGAATTGGTTTCGTCGTAATCCGACGAATTTTTACGGATTTCCCTAGGGGTACCACTAGGGAAAATCACCAAAATCGTAAAAAGTGGTGAAATTTTGGATCCGAGTCAAATAATTCAGGAAAACTCGATTGGAATAGCTACTGGAAGCTTGCCGGTCACAACGCATCGAGAATTGGTTTCGTCGTAATCCGACGAATTTTTACGGATTTCCCTAGGGGTACCACTAGGAAAAATCACCAAAATCGAGAAATCGAAAAAAGTGATGAAATTTTGGATCCGAGTCCAATAATTCAGGAAAACTCGATTGGAATAGCTACTGGAAGCTTGCCGGTCACAACGCATCGAGAATTGGTTTCGTCGTAATCCGACGAATTTTTACGGATTTTCCTAGGGGTACCACTAGGGAAAATCACCAAAATCGTAAAAAGTGGTGAAATTTTGGATCCGAGTCCAATAATTCAGGAAAACTCGATTGGAATAGCTACTGGAAGCTTGCCGGTCACAACGCATCGAGAATTGGTTTCGTCGTAATCCGACGAATTTTTACGGATTTCCCTAGGGGTACCACTAGGAAAAATCACCAAAATCGAGAAATCAAAAAAAGTGATGAAATTTTGGATCCGAGTCCAATAATTCAGGAAAACTCGATTGGAATAGCTACTGGAAGCTTGCCGGTCACAACGCATCGAGAATTGGTTTCGTCGTAATCCGACGAATTTTTACGGATTTCCCTATGGGTACCACTAGGGAAAATCACCAAAATCGTAAAAAGTGGTGAAATTTTGGATCCGAGTCCAATAATTCAGGAAAACTCGATTGGAATAGCTACTGGAAGCTTGCCGGTCGCAACACATCTAGAATTGGTTTCGTCGGAATCCGACGAATTTTTACGGATTTCCCTAGGGGTACCACTAGGAAAAATCACCAAAATTGAGAAATCGAAAAAAGTGATGAAATTTTTGATCCGAGTCCAATAACTCAGGAAAACTCGATTGGAATAGATACTGGAAGCTTGTCGGTCACAACGCATCGAGAATTGGTTTCGTCGGAATCCGACGAATTTTTACGGATTTTCCTAGGGTTACCACTAGGGAAAATCACCAAAATCGAGAAATCGTAAAAAGTGGTGAAATTTTGGATCCGAGTCCAATAATTCAGGAAAACTCGATTGGAATAGCTACTGGAAGCTTTCCGGTCACAACGCATCGAGAATTGGTTTCGTCGTAATCCGACGAATTTTTACGGATTTCCCTAGGGGTACCACTAGGGAAAATCACCAAAATCGTAAAAAGTGGTGAAATTTTGGATCTGAGTCCAATAATTCAGGAAAAATCGATTGGAATAGCTACTGGAAGCTTGCCGGTCACAACGCGTCGAGAATTGGTTTCGTCGTAATCCGACGAATTTTTACGGATTTCCCTAGGGGTACCAATAGGAAAAATCACCAAAATCGTAAAAAGTGGTGAAATTTTGCATCCGAGTCCAATAATTCAGGAAAACTCGATTGGAATAGCTACTGGAAGCTTGCCGGTCACAACGCATCGAGAATTGGCTTCGTCGAAATCCGACGAATTTTTACGGATTTCCCTAGGGGTACCACTAGGAAAAATCACCAAAATCGAGAAATCCTAAAAAGTGGTGAAATTTTTAATCCGAGTCCAATAATTCAGGAAACCTCGATTGGAATAGCTACTGGAAGCTTGCCGGTCACAACGCATCGAGAATTGGCTTCGTCGGAATACGATGAATTTTTACGGATTTTCCTAGGGGTACCACTAGGAAAAATCACCAAAATCGTAAAAAGTGGTGAAATTTTGGATCCGAATCAAGTAATTCAGGAAAACTCGATTGGAATAGCTACTGGAAGCTTGCCGGTCACAACGCATCGAGAATTGGCTTCGTCGAAATCTGACGAATTTTTACGGATTTCCCTAGGGGTACCACTAGGAAAAATCACCAAAATCGAGAAATCGTAAAAAGTGGTGAAATTTTTAATCCGAGTCCAATAATTCAGGAAACCTCGATTGGAATAGCTACTGGAAGCTTGCCGGTCACAATGCATCGAGAATTGGCTTCGTCGGAATACGATGAATTTTTACGGATTTTCCTAGGGGTACAACTAGAGAAAATCACCAAAATCGAGAAATGGTAAAAAGTGGTGAAATTTTGGATCCGAGTCCAATAATTCAGGAAAACTCGATTGGAATAGCTACATGAAGCTTGCCGGTCACAACGCATCGAGAATTGGCTTCGTCGGAATAAGACGAATTTTTACGGATTTCCCTAGGGGTACCGCTAGGGAAAATCACCAAAATCGAGAAATCGTAAAAAGTGGTGAAATTTTTGATTCGAGTCCAATAATAGAGGAAAACTCGATTGGAATAGCTACTGGAAGTTTTCCGGTGACAACGCATCGAGAATTGGTTTCGTCGGAATCCGACGAATTTTTACGGATTTTCCTAGGGGTACCACTAGGAAAAATCACCAAAATCGAGAAATCCTAAAAAGTGGTGAAATTTTGGATCCGAGTCCAATAATTCAGGAAAACTCGATTGGAATAGCTACTGGAAGCTTGCCGGTCACAACGCATCGAGAATTGGTTTCGTCGTAATCCGATTATATCACAAAAATCGTAAAAAGTGGTGAAATTTTGGATCCGAGTCCAATAATTCAGGAAAACTCGATTGGAATAGCTACTGGAAGCTTGCCAATCACAACGCATCGAGAATTGGCTTCGTCGAAATCCGACGAATTTTTACGGATTTCCCTAGGGGTACCACTAGGAAAAATCACCAAAATCGAGAAATCGTAAAAAGTGGTGAAATTTTGGATCCGAGTCCAATAATTCAGGAAAACTCGATTGGAATAGCTACTGGAAGCTTGCCGGTCACAACGCATCGAGAATTGGGTTCGTCGTAATACGACGAAATTTTACGGATTTCCCTAGGGGTACCACTAGGGAAAATCACAAAAATCGTAAAAAGTGGTGAAATTTTGGATCCGAGTCCAATAATTCAGGAAACCTCGATTGGAATAGCTACTGGAAGCTTGCCGGTCACAACGCATCGAGAATTGGCTTCGTCGGAATCCGACGAATTTTTACGGATTTCCCTAGGGGTACCACAAGGAAAAATCACCAAAATCGAGAAATCGTAAAAAGTGGTGAAATTTTTAATCCGAGTCCAATAATTCAGGAAACCTCGATTGGAATAGCTACTGGAAGCTTGCCGGTCACAACGCATCGAGAATTGGCTTCGTCGGAATACGATGAATTTTTACGGATTTTCCTAGGGGTACCACTAGGAAAAATCACCAAAATCGTAAAAAGTGGTGAAATTTTGGATCCGAGTCAAGTAATTCAGGAAAACTCGATTGGAATAGCTACTGGAAGCTTGCCGGTCACAACGCATCAAGAATTGGCTTCGTCGAAATCTTACGAATTTTTACGGATTTCCCTAGGGGTACCACTAGGAAAAATCACCAAAATCGAGAAATCGTAAAAAGTGGTGAAATTTTTAATCCGAGTCCAATAATTCAGGAAACCTCGATTGGAATAGCTACTGGAAGCTTGCCGGTCACAATGCATCGAGAATTGGCTTCGTCGGAATACGATGAATTTTTACGGATTTTCCTAGGGGTACAACTAGAGAAAATCACCAAAATCGAGAAATCGTAAAAAGTGGTGAAATTTTGGATCCGAGTCCAATAATTCAGGAAAACTCGATTGGAATAGCTACATGAAGCTTGCCGGTCACAACGCATCGAGAATTGGCTTCGTCGGAATAAGACGAATTTTTACAGATTTCCCTAGGGGTACCGCTAGGGAAAATCACCAAAATCGAGAAATCGTAAAAAGTGGTGAAATTTTTGATTCGAGTCCAATAATAGAGGAAAACTCGATTGGAATAGCTACTAGAAGTTTTCCGGTGACAACGCATCGAGAATTGGTTTCGTCGGAATCCGACGAATTTTTACGGATTTTCCTAGGGGTACCACTAGGAAAAATCACTAAAATCGAGAAATCATAAAAAGTGGTGAAATTTTGGATCCGAGTCCAATAATTCAGGAAAACTCGATTGGAATAGCTACTGGAAGCTTGCCGGTCACAACGCATCGAGAATTGGGTTCGTCGTAATACGATGAAATTTTACGGATTTTCCTAGGGGTACCACTAGGGAAAATCACAAAAATCGTAAAAAGTGGTGAAATTTTGGATCCGAGTCCAATAATTCAGGAAAACTCGATTGGAATAGCTACTGAAAGCTTGCCGATCACAACGCATCGAGAATTGGCTTCGTCGAAATCCGACGAATTTTTACGGATTTCCCTAGGGGTACCACTAGGAAAAATCACCAAAATCGAGAAATCGTAAAAAGTGGTGAAATTTTGGATCCGAGTCCAATAATTCAGGAAAACTCGATTGGAATAGCTACTGGAAGCTTGCCGGTCACAACGCATCGAGAATTGAATTCGTCGGAATACGGCGAATTTTTACAGATTTTCCTAGGGGTACCACTAGGGAAAATCACCAAAATCGTAAAAAGTGTTGAAATTTTGGATCCGAGTCCAATAATTCAGGAAAACTCGATTGGAATAGCTACTGGAAGCTTGCCGGTCACAACGCATCGAGAATTGGTTTCGTCGTAATCCGACGAATTTTTACGGATTTCCCTAGGGGTACCACTAGGGAAAATCACCAAAATTGTAAAAAGTGGTGAAATTTTGGATCTGAGTCCAATAATTCAGGAAAACTCGATTGGAATAGCTACTGGAAGCTTGCCGGACACAACGCATCGAGAATTGGTTTCGTCGTAATCCGACGAATTTTTACGGATTTCCCTAGGGGTACCACTAGGAAAAATCACCAAAATCGTAAAAAGTGGTGAAATTTTGGATCCGAGTCCAATAATTCAGGAAAACTCGATTGGAATAGCTACTGGAATCTTGCCGGTCACAACGCATCGAGAATTGGTTTCGTCGGAATTCGATGAATTTTTACGGATTTCCCTAGGGGTACCACTAGGGAAAATCACCAAAATCGTAAAAAGTGGTAAAATTTTTTATCCGAGTCCAATAATTCAGGAAAACTCGATTGGAATAGCTACATGAAGCTTGCCGGTCACAACGCATCGAGAATTGGCTTCGTCGTAATCCGACGAAATTTTACGGATTTTCCTAGGGGTACCACTAGGGAAAATCACCAAAATCGTAAAAAGTAGTGAAATTTTGGATCCGAGTCAAGTAATTCAGGAAAACTCGATTGGAATAGCTACTGGAAGCTTGCCAGTCATAACGCATCGAGAATTGGCTTCGTCGAAATCCGATGAATTTTTACGGATTTCCCTAGGGGTACCACTAGGAAAAATCACCAAAATCGAGAAATCGTAAAAAGTGGTAAAATTTTAAATCCGAGTCCAATAATTCAGGAAACCTCGATTGGAATAGCTACTGGAAGCTTGCCGGTCACAACGCATCGAGAATTGGCTTCGTCGGAATACGATGAATTTTTACGGATTTTCCTAGGGGTACCACTAGGGAAAATCACCAAAATCGTAAAAAGTGGTGAAATTTTGGATCCGAGTCAAGTAATTCAGGAAAACTCGATTGGAATAGCTACTGGAAGCTTGCCGGTCACAACGCATCGAGAATTGGATTCGTCGAAATCCGACGAATTTTTACGGATTTCCCTAGGGGTACCACTAGGAAAAATCACCAAAATCGAGAAATCGTAAAAAGTGGTGAAATTTTTAATCCGAGTCCAATAATTCAGGAAACCTCGATTGGAATAGCTACTGGAAGCTTGCCGGTCACAACGCATCGAGAATTGGCTTCATCGGAATACGATGAATTTTTACGGATTTTCCTAGGGGTACCACTAGGGAAAATCACCAAAATCGAGAAATCGTAAAAAGTCGTGAAATTTTGGATCCGAGTCCAATAATTCAGGAAAACTCGATTGGAATAGCTACATGAAGCTTGCCGGTCACAACGCATTGAGAATTGGCTTCGTCGGAATAAGACGAATTTTTACGGATTTCCCTAGGGGTACCACTAGGGAAAATCACCAAAATCGAGAAATCGTAAAAAGTGGTGAAATTTTTTATTCGAGTCCAATAATAGAGGAAAACTCGATTGCAATAGCTACTGGAAGTTTTCCGGTGACAACGCATCGAGAATTGGTTTCGTCAGAATCCGACGAATTTTTACGGATTTCCCTAGGGGTACCACTAGGAAAAATCACCAAAATCGAGAAATCGTAAAAAGTGGTGAAATTTTGGATCCGAGTCCAATAATTCAGGAAAACTCGATTGGAATAGCTACTGGAAACTTGCCGGTCACAACGCATCGAGAATTGGGTTCGTCGTAATACGACGAAATTTTACGGATTTCCCTAGGGGTACCACTAGGGAAAATCACAAAAATCGTAAAAAGTGGTGAAATTTTTGATCCGAGTCCAATAATTCAGGAAAACTCGATTGGAATAGCTACTGGAAGCTTGCCGGTCACAACGCATCGAGAATTGGCTTCGTCCAAATCCGACGAATTTTTACGGATTTCCCTAGGGGTATCACTAGGAAAAATCACCAAAATCGAGAAATCGTAAAAAGTGGTGAAATTTTTGATCCGAGTCCAATAATTCAGGAAAACTCGATTGGAATAGCTACTGGAAGCTTGCCGGTCACAACGCATCGAGAATTGGGTTCGTCGTAATACGACGAAATTTTACGGATTTCCCTAGGGGTACCACTAGGGAAAATCACAAAAATCGTAAAAAGTGGTGAAATTTTGGATCCGAGTCCAATAATTTAGGAAAACTCGATTGGAATAGCTACTGGAAGCTTGCCGGTCACAACGCATCGAGAATTGGCTTCGTCGGAATCCGACGAATTTTTACGGATTTCCCTAGGGGTACCACTAGGAAAAATCACCAAAATCGTAAAAAGTGGTGAAATTTTTGATCTGAGTCCAATAATTCAGGAAAACTCGATTGGAATAGCTACTGGAAGCTTGCCGGTCACAACGCATCGAGAATTGGATTCGTCGGAATACGGCGAATTTTTACGGATTTTCCTAGGGGTACCACTAGGAAAAATCACCAAAATCGAGAAATCGTAAAAAGTGGTAAAATTTTGGATCCGAGTCCAATAATTCAGAAAAACTCGATTGGAATAGCTACTGGAAGTTTGCCGGTCACAACGCATCGAGAATTGGCTTCGTCGGAATACGACGAATTTTTACGGATTTTCCTATGGGTACCACTAGGGAAAATCACCAAAATCAAGAAATCTTAAAAAGTGGTGAAATTTTTGATTCGAGTCCAATAATAGAGGAAAACTCGATTGGAATAGCTACTGGAAGTTTTTCGGTCACAACGCATCGAGAATTGGTTTCGTCGGAATCCGACGAATTTTTACGGATTTCCCTAGGGGTACCACTATAGGGAAAATCACCAAAATCGTAAAAAATGGTGAAATTTTGGATCCGAGTCCAATAATTCAGGAAAACTCGATTGGAATAGCTACTGGAAGCTTGCCGGTCACAACGCATCGAGAATTGGCTTCGTCGGAATCCGACGAATTTTTACGGATTTCCCTAGGGGTAACACTAGGAAAAATCACCAAAATCGAGAAATCGTAAAAAGTGGTGAAATTTTTGATCCGAGTCCAATAATTCAGGAAAACTCGATTGGAATAGCTACTGGAAGCTTGCCGATCACAACGCATCTAGAATTGGATTCGTCGGAATACGGTGAATTTTTACGGATTTTCCTAGGGAAAATCACCAAAATCGAGAAATCGTAAAAAGTGGTAAAATTTTGGATCCGAGTCCAATAATTCAGGAAAACTCGATTGGAATAGCTACTGGAAGTTTGCCGGTCACAACGCATCGAGAATTGGCTTCGTCGGAATACGACGAATTTTTACGGATTTTCCTATGGGTACCACTAGGGAAAATCACCAAAATCAAGAAATCTTAAAAAGTGGTGAAATTTTTGATTCGAGTCCAATAATAGAGGAAAACTCGATTGGAATAGCTACTGGAAGTTTTCCGGTTACAATGCATCGAGAATTGGTTTCGTCGGAATCCGACGAATTTTTACGGATTTCCCTAGGGGTACCACTAGGAAAAATCAAAAAAATCGAGATATCGTAAAAAGTGGTGAAATTTTGGATCCGAGTGCAATAATTCAGGAAAACTCGATTGGAATAGCTACTAGAAGCTTGCAGGTCACAACGTATCGAGAATTGGCTTCGTCGTAATCCGACGAAGTTTTACGGATTTCCCTAGGGGTACCACTAGGGAAAATCACCAAAATCGTAAAAAGTGGTGAAATTTTGGATCCGAGTCCAATAATTCAGGAAAACTCGATTGGAATAGCTACTGGAAGCTTGCCGGTCACAACGCATCGAGAATTGCCTTCGTCGGAATCCGACGAATTTTTACGGATTTCCCTAGGGGTACCACTAGGAAAAATCACCAAAATCGAGAAATCGTAAAAAGTGGGGAAATTTTGGATCCGAGTCCAATAATTCAGGAAAACTCGATTGGAATAGCTACTGGAAGCTTGCCGGTCACAACGCATCGAGAATTGGCTTCGTCGGAATACGACGAATTTTTACGAATTTCCCTAGGGGTACCACTAGGGAAAATCACCAAAATCGAGAAATCGTAAAAAGTGGTGAAATTTTAGATCAGAGTCCAATAATTCAGGAAAACTCGATTGTAATAGCTACTGGAAGCTTGCCGGTCACAACGCATCGAGAATTGGTTTCGTCGTAATCCGACGAATTTTTACGGATTTCCCTAGGGGTACCACTAGGGAAAATAACCAAAATCGTAAAAAGTGGTGAAATTTATGATCCGAGTCCAATAATTCAGGAAAACTCGATTGGAATAGCTACTGGAAGCTTGCCGGTCACAACGCATCGAGAATTGGCTTCGTCAAAATCCGACGAATTTTTACGGATTTCCCTAGGGGGTACCACTAGGAAAAATCACCAAAATCGTAAAAAGTGGTGAAATTTTGGATCCGAGTCCAATAATTCAGGAAAACTCGATTGGAATAGCTACTGGAAGCTTGCCGGTCACAACGCATCGAGAATTGGCTTCGTCGTAATCCGACGAAGTTTAACGGATTTTCCTAGGGGTACCACTAGGAAAAATCACCAAAATCGTAAAAAGTGGTGAAATTTTTGATCCGAGTCCAATAATTCAGGAAAACTCGATTGGAATAGCTACTGGAAACTTGCCGGTCACAACGCATCGAGAATTGGGTTCGTCGTAATACGACGAAATTTTACGGATTTGCCTAGGGGTACCACTAGGGAAAATCACAAAAATCGTAAAAAGTGGTGAAATTTTTGATCCGAGTCCAATAATTTAGGAAAACTCGATTGGAATAGCTACTGGAAGCTTGCCGGTCACAACGCATCGAAAATTGGCTTCGTCCAAATCCGACGAATTTTTACGGATTTCCCTAGGGGTATCACTAGGAAAAATCACCAAAATCGAGAAATCGTAAAAAGTGGTGAAATTTTTGATCCGAGTCCAATAATTCAGGAAAACTCGATTGGAATAGCTACTGGAAGCTTGCCGGTCACAACGCATCGAGAATTGGGTTCGTCGTAATACGACGAAATTTTACGGATTTCCCTAGGGGTACCACTAGGGAAAATCACAAAAATCGTAAAAAGTGGTGAAATTTTGGATCCGAGTCCAATAATTTAGGAAAACTCGATTGGAATAGCTACTGGAAGCTTGCCGGTCACAACGCATCGAGAATTGGCTTCGTCGGAATCCGACGAATTTTTACGGATTTCCCTAGGGGTACCACTAGGAAAAATCACCAAAATCGTAAAAAGTGGTGAAATTTTTGATCCGAGTCCAATAATTCAGGAAAACTCGATTGGAATAGCTACTGGAAGCTTGCCGGTCACAACGCATCGAGAATTGGATTCGTCGGAATACGGCGAATTTTTACGGATTTTCCTAGGGGTACCACTAGGAAAAATCACCAAAATCGAGAAATCGTAAAAAGTGGTAAAATTTTGGATCCGAGTCCAATAATTCAGAAAAACTCGATTGGAATAGCTACTGGAAGTTTGCCGGTCACAACGCATCGAGAATTGGCTTCGTCGGAATACGACGAATTTTTACGGATTTTCCTATGGGTACCACTAGGGAAAATCACCAAAATCAAGAAATCTTAAAAAGTGGTGAAATTTTTGATTCGAGTCCAATAATAGAGGAAAACTCGATTGGAATAGCTACTGGAAGTTTTTCGGTCACAACGCATCGAGAATTGGTTTCGTCGGAATCCGACGAATTTTTACGGATTTCCCTAGGGGTACCACTATAGGGAAAATCACCAAAATCGTAAAAAATGGTGAAATTTTGGATCCGAGTCCAATAATTCAGGAAAACTCGATTGGAATAGCTACTGGAAGCTTGCCGGTCACAACGCATCGAGAATTGGCTTCGTCGGAATACGATGAATTTTTACGGATTTTTCTAGGGGTACAACTAGAGAAAATCATCAAAATCGAGAAATCGTAAAAAGTGGTGAAATTTTGGATCCGAGTCCAATAATTCAGGAAAACTCGATTGGAATAGCTACATGAAGCTTGCCGGTCACAACGCATCGAGAATTGGCTTCGTCGGAATAAGACGAATTTTTACGGATTTCCCTAGGGGTACCGCTAGGGAAAATCACCAAAATCGAGAAATCGTAAAAAGTGGTGAAATTTTTGATTCGAGTCCAATAATAGAGGAAAACTCGATTGGAATAGCTACTGGAAGTTTTCCGGTGACAACGCATCGAGAATTGGTTTCGTCGGAATCCGACGAATTTTTACGGATTTTCCTAGGGGTACCACTAGGAAAAATCACCAAAATCGAGAAATCGTAAAAAGTGGTGAAATTTTGGATCCGAGTCCAATAATTCAGGAAAACTCGATTGGAATAGCTACTGGAAGCTTGCCGGTCACAACGCATCGAGAATTGGGTTCGTCGTAATACGACGAAATTTTACGGATTTCCCTAGGGGTACCACTAGGGAAAATCACAAAAATCGTAAAAAGTGGTGAAATTTTGGATCCGAGTCCAATAATTTAGGAAAACTCGATTGGAATAGCTACTGGAAGCTTGCCGGTCACAACGCATCGAGAATTGGATTCGTCGGAATCCGACGAATTTTTACGGATTTCCCTAGGGGTACCACTAGGAAAAATCACCAAAATCGTAAAAAGTGGTGAAATTTTTGATCCGAGTCCAATAATTCAGGAAAACTCGATTGGAATAGCTACTGGAAGCTTGCCGGTCACAACGCATCGAGAATTGGATTCGTCGGAATACGGCGAATTTTTACGGATTTTCCTAGGGGTACCACTAGGAAAAATCACCAAAATCGAGAAATCGTAAAAAGTGGTAAAATTTTGGATCCGAGTCCAATAATTCAGAAAAACTCGATTGGAATAGCTACTGGAAGTTTGCCGGTCACAACGCATCGAGAATTGGTTTCGTCGGAATACGACGAATTTTTACGGATTTCCCTATGGGTACCACTAGGGAAAATCACCAAAATCAAGAAATCTTAAAAAGTGGTGAAATTTTTGATTCGAGTCCAATAATAGAGGAAAACTCGATTGGAATAGCTACTGGAAGTTTTTCGGTGACAACGCATCGAGAATTGGTTTCGTCGGAATCCGACGAATTTTTACGGATTTCCCTAGGGGTACCACTATAGGGAAAATCACCAAAATCGTAAAAAATGGTGAAATTTTGGATCCGAGTCCAATAATTCAGGAAAACTCGATTGGAATAGCTACTGGAAGCTTGCCGGTCACAACGCATCGAGAATTGGCTTCGTCGGAATCCGACGAATTTTTACGGATTTCCCTAGGGGTACCACTAGGAAAAATCACCAAAATCGAGAAATCGTAAAAAGTGGTGAAATTTTTGATCCGAGTCCAATAATTCAGGAAAACTCGATTGGAATAGCTACTGGAAGCTTGCCGGTCACAACGCATCTAGAATTGGATTCGTCGGAATACGGCAAATTTTTACGGATTTTCCTAGGGAAAATCACCAAAATCGAGAAATCGTAAAAAGTGGTAAAATTTTGGATCCGAGTCCAATAATTCAGGAAAACTCGATTGGAATAGCTACTGGAAGTTTGCCGGTCACAACGCATCGAGAATTGGCTTCGTCGGAATACGACGAATTTTTACGGATTTTCCTATGGGTACCACTAGGGAAAATCACCAAAATCAAGAAATCTAAAAAAGTGGTGAAATTTTTGATTCGAGTCCAGTAATAGAGGAAAACTCGATTGGAATAGCTACTGGAAGTTTTCCGGTGACAATGCATCGAGAATTGGTTTCGTCGGAATCCGACGAATTTTTACGAATTTCCCTAGGGGTACCACTAGGAAAAATCAAAAAAATCGAGATATCGTAAAAAGTGGTGAAATTTTGGATCCGAGTGCAATAATTCAGGAAAACTCGATTGGAATAGCTACTGGAAGCTTGCAGGTCACAACGTATCGAGAATTGGCTTCGTCGTAATCCGACGAAGTTTTACGGATTTCCCTAGGGGTACCACTAGGGAAAATCACCAAAATCGTAAAAAGTGGTGAAATTTTGGATCCGAGTCCAATAATTCAGGAAAACTCGATTGGAATAGCTACTGGAAGCTTGCCGGTCACAACGCATCGAGAATTGCCGTCGTCGAAATTCGACGAATTTTTACGGATTTCCCTAGGGGTACCACTAGGAAAAATCACTAAAATCGAGAAATCGTAAAAAGTGGGGAAATTTTGGATCCGAGTCCAATAATTCAGGAAAACTCGATTGGAATAGCTACTGGAAGCTTGCCGGTCACAACGCATCGAGAATTGGCTTCGTCGGAATCCGACGAATTTTTACGGATTTCCCTAGGGGTACCACTAGGAAAAATCACCAAAATCGAGAAATCGTAAAAAGTGGTGAAATTTTTGATCCGAGTCCAATAATTCAGGAAAACTCGATTGGAATAGCTACTGGAAGCTTGCCGGTCACAACGCATCGAGAATTGGCTTCGTCGGAATCCGACGAATTTTTACGGATTTCCCTAGGGGTACCACTAGGAAAAATCACCAAAATCGAGAAATCGTAAAAAGTGGTGAAATTTTTGATCCGAGTCCAATAATTCAGGAAAACTCGATTGGAATAGCTACTGGAAGCTTGCCGGTCACAACGCATCGAGAATTGGCTTCGTCGGAATACGACGAATTTTTACGAATTTCCCTAGGGGTACCACTAGGGAAAATCACCAAAATCGAGAAATCGTAAAAAGTGGTGAAATTTTAGATCAGAGTCCAATAATTCAGGAAAACTCGATTGTAATAGCTACTGGAAGCTTGCCGGTCACAACGCATCGAGAATTGGTTTCGTCGTAATCCGACGAATTTTTACGGATTTCCCTAGGGGTACCACTAGGGAAAATAACCAAAATCGTAAAAAGTGGTGAAATTTATGATCCGAGTCCAATAATTCAGGAAAACTCGATTGGAATAGCTACTGGAAGCTTGCCGGTCACAACGCATCGAGAATTGGCTTCGTCAAAATCCGACGAATTTTTACGGATTTCCCTAGGGGGTACCACTAGGAAAAATCACCAAAATCGTAAAAAGTGGTGAAATTTTGGATCCGAGTCCAATAATTCAGGAAAACTCGATTGGAATAGCTACTGGAAACTTGCCGGTCACAACGCATCGAGAATTGGGTTCGTCGTAATACGACGAAATTTTACGGATTTGCCTAGGGGTACCACTAGGGAAAATCACAAAAATCGTAAAAAGTGGTGAAATTTTTGATCCGAGTCCAATAATTTAGGAAAACTCGATTGGAATAGCTACTGGAAGCTTGCCGGTCACAACGCATCGAAAATTGGCTTCGTCCAAATCCGACGAATTTTTACGGATTTCCCTAGGGGTATCACTAGGAAAAATCACCAAAATCGAGAAATCGTAAAAAGTGGTGAAATTTTTGATCCGAGTCCAATAATTCAGGAAAACTCGATTGGAATAGCTACTGGAAGCTTGCCGGTCACAACGCATCGAGAATTGGGTTCGTCGTAATACGACGAAATTTTACGGATTTCCCTAGGGGTACCACTAGGGAAAATCACAAAAATCGTAAAAAGTGGTGAAATTTTGGATCCGAGTCCAATAATTTAGGAAAACTCGATTGGAATAGCTACTGGAAGCTTGCCGGTCACAACGCATCGAGAATTGGCTTCGTCGGAATCCGACGAATTTTTACGGATTTCCCTAGGGGTACCACTAGGAAAAATCACCAAAATCGTAAAAAGTGGTGAAATTTTTGATCCGAGTCCAATAATTCAGGAAAACTCGATTGGAATAGCTACTGGAAGCTTGCCGGTCACAACGCATCGAGAATTGGATTCGTCGGAATACGGCGAATTTTTACGGATTTTCCTAGGGGTACCACTAGGAAAAATCACCAAAATCGAGAAATCGTAAAAAGTGGTAAAATTTTGGATCCGAGTCCAATAATTCAGAAAAACTCGATTGGAATAGCTACTGGAAGTTTGCCGGTCACAACGCATCGAGAATTGGCTTCGTCGGAATACGACGAATTTTTACGGATTTTCCTATGGGTACCACTAGGGAAAATCACCAAAATCAAGAAATCTTAAAAAGTGGTGAAATTTTTGATTCGAGTCCAATAATAGAGGAAAACTCGATTGGAATAGCTACTGGAAGTTTTTCGGTCACAACGCATCGAGAATTGGTTTCGTCGGAATCCGACGAATTTTTACGGATTTCCCTAGGGGTACCACTATAGGGAAAATCACCAAAATCGTAAAAAATTGTGAAATTTTGGATCCGAGTCCAATAATTCAGGAAAACTCGATTGGAATAGCTACTGGAAGCTTGCCGGTCAAAACGCATCGAGAATTGGCTTCGTCGGAATACGATGAATTTTTACGGATTTTCCTAGGGGTACAACTAGAGAAAATCATCAAAATCGAGAAATCGTAAAAAGTGGTGAAATTTTGGATCCGAGTCCAATAATTCAGGAAAACTCGATTGGAATAGCTACATGAAGCTTGCCGGTCACAACGCATCGAGAATTGGCTTCGTCGGAATAAGACGAATTTTTACGGATTTCCCTAGGGGTACCGCTAGGGAAAATCACCAAAATCGAGAAATCGTAAAAAGTGGTGAAATTTTTGATTCGAGTCCAATAATAGAGGAAAACTCGATTGGAATAGCTACTGGAAGTTTTCCGGTGACAACGCATCGAGAATTGGTTTCGTCGGAATCCGACGAATTTTTACGGATTTTCCTAGGGGTACCACTAGGAAAAATCACCAAAATCGAGAAATCGTAAAAAGTGGTGAAATTTTGGATCCGAGTCCAATAATTCAGGAAAACTCGATTGGAATAGCTACTGGAAGCTTGCCGGTCACAACGCATCGAGAATTGGGTTCGTCGTAATACGACGAAATTTTACGGATTTCCCTAGGGGTACCACTAGGGAAAATCACAAAAATCGTAAAAAGTGGTGAAATTTTGGATCCGAGTCCAATAATTTAGGAAAACTCGATTGGAATAGCTACTGGAAGCTTGCCGGTCACAACGCATCGAGAATTGGATTCGTCGGAATCCGACGAATTTTTACGGATTTCCCTAGGGGTACCACTAGGAAAAATCACCAAAATCGTAAAAAGTGGTGAAATTTTTGATCCGAGTCCAATAATTCAGGAAAACTCGATTGGAATAGCTACTGGAAGCTTGCCGGTCACAACGCATCGAGAATTGGATTCGTCGGAATACGGCGAATTTTTACGGATTTTCCTAGGGGTACCACTAGGAAAAATCACCAAAATCGAGAAATCGTAAAAAGTGGTAAAATTTTGGATCCGAGTCCAATAATTCAGAAAAACTCGATTGGAATAGCTACTGGAAGTTTGCCGGTCACAACGCATCGAGAATTGGTTTCGTCGGAATACGACGAATTTTTACGGATTTCCCTATGGGTACCACTAGGGAAAATCACCAAAATCAAGAAATCTTAAAAAGTGGTGAAATTTTTGATTCGAGTCCAATAATAGAGGAAAACTCGATTGGAATAGCTACTGGAAGTTTTTCGGTGACAACGCATCGAGAATTGGTTTCGTCGGAATCCGACGAATTTTTACGGATTTCCCTAGGGGTACCACTATAGGGAAAATCACCAAAATCGTAAAAAATGGTGAAATTTTGGATCCGAGTCCAATAATTCAGGAAAACTCGATTGGAATAGCTACTGGAAGCTTGCCGGTCACAACGCATCGAGAATTGGCTTCGTCGGAATCCGACGAATTTTTACGGATTTCCCTAGGGGTACCACTAGGAAAAATCACCAAAATCGAGAAATCGTAAAAAGTGGTGAAATTTTTGATCCGAGTCCAATAATTCAGGAAAACTCGATTGGAATAGCTACTGGAAGCTTGCCGGTCACAACGCATCTAGAATTGGATTCGTCGGAATACGGCAAATTTTTACGGATTTTCCTAGGGAAAATCACCAAAATCGAGAAATCGTAAAAAGTGGTAAAATTTTGGATCCGAGTCCAATAATTCAGGAAAACTCGATTGGAATAGCTACTGGAAGTTTGCCGGTCACAACGCATCGAGAATTGGCTTCGTCGGAATACGACGAATTTTTACGGATTTTCCTATGGGTACCACTAGGGAAAATCACCAAAATCAAGAAATCTAAAAAAGTGGTGAAATTTTTGATTCGAGTCCAGTAATAGAGGAAAACTCGATTGGAATAGCTACTGGAAGTTTTCCGGTGACAATGCATCGAGAATTGGTTTCGTCGGAATCCGACGAATTTTTACGGATTTCCCTAGGGGTACCACTAGGAAAAATCAAAAAAATCGAGATATCGTAAAAAGTGGTGAAATTTTGGATCCGAGTGCAATAATTCAGGAAAACTCGATTGGAATAGCTACTGGAAGCTTGCAGGTCACAACGTATCGAGAATTGGCTTCGTCGTAATCCGACGAAGTTTTACGGATTTCCCTAGGGGTACCACTAGGGAAAATCACCAAAATCGTAAAAAGTGGTGAAATTTTGGATCCGAGTCCAATAATTCAGGAAAACTCGATTGGAATAGCTACTGGAAGCTTGCCGGTCACAACGCATCGAGAATTGCCGTCGTCGAAATTCGACGAATTTTTACGGATTTCCCTAGGGGTACCACTAGGAAAAATCACTAAAATCGAGAAATCGTAAAAAGTGGGGAAATTTTGGATCCGAGTCCAATAATTCAGGAAAACTCGATTGGAATAGCTACTGGAAGCTTGCCGGTCACAACGCATCGAGAATTGGCTTCGTCGGAATCCGACGAATTTTTACGGATTTCCCTAGGGGTACCACTAGGAAAAATCACCAAAATCGAGAAATCGTAAAAAGTGGTGAAATTTTTGATCCGAGTCCAATAATTCAGGAAAACTCGATTGGAATAGCTACTGGAAGCTTGCCGGTCACAACGCATCGAGAATTGGCTTCGTCGGAATACGACGAATTTTTACGGATTTCCCTAGGGGTACCACTAGGGAAAATCACCAAAATCGAGAAATCGTAAAAAGTGGTGAAATTTTAGATCAGAGTCCAATAATTCAGGAAAACTCGATTGTAATAGCTACTGGAAGCTTGCCGGTCACAACGCATCGAGAATTGGTTTCGTCGTAATCCGACGAATTTTTACGGATTTTCCTAGTGGTACCACTAGGGAAAATAACCAAAATCGTAAAAAGTGGTGAAATTTATGATCCGAGTCCAATAATTCAGGAAAACTCGATTGGAATAGCTACTGGAAGCTTGTCGGTCACAACGCATCGAGAATTGGCTTCGTCAAAATCCTACGAATTTTTACGGATTTCCCTAGGGGGTACCACTAGGGAAAATCACCAAAATCGTAAAAAGTGGTGAAATTTTGGATCCGAGTCCAATAATTCAGAAAAACTCGATTGGAATAGCTACTGGAAGCTTGCCGGTCACAACGCATCGAGAATTGGCTTCGTCGTAATCCGACGAAGTTTAACGGATTTTCCTAGGGGTACCACTAGGAAAAATCACCAAAATCGTAAAAAGTGGTGAAATTTTGGATCAGAGTCCAATAATTCAAGAAAACTCGATTGGAATAGCTACTGGAAGCTTGCCAGTCACAACGCATCGAGAATTGGCTTCGTCGGAATCCGATGAATTTTTATGGATTTCCCTAGGGGTACCACTAGGAAAAATCACCAAAATCGAGAAATCGTAAAAAGTGGTGAAATTTTGGATCCGAGTCCAATAATTCAGGAAAACTCGATTGGAATAGCTACTGGAAGCTTGCCGGTCACAACGCATCGAGAATTGGCTTCGTCAAAATCCGACGAATTTTTACGGATTTCCCTAGGGGTATCACTAGAGAAAATCACCAAAATCGAGAAATCGTAAAAAGTGGTGAAATTTTTTATTCGAGTCCAATAATTGAGGAAAACTCGATTGGAATAGCTACTGGAAGTTTTCCAGTGACAACGCATCGAGAATTGGTTTCGTCGTAATCCGACGAATTTTTACGGATTTCCCTAGGGGTACCACTAGGGAAAATCACCAAAATCGTAAAAAGTGGTGAAATTTTGGATCAGAGTCCAATAATTCAAGAAAACTCGATTGGAATAGCTACTGGAAGCTTGCCAGTCACAACGCATCGAGAATTGGCTTCGTCGGTATCCGATGAATTTTTATGGATTTCCCTAGGGGTACCACTAGAAAAAATCACCAAAATCGAGAAATCATAAAAAGTGGTGAAATTTTGGATCCGAGTCCAATAATTCAGGAAAACTCGATTGGAATAGCTACTGGAAGCTTGACGGTCACAACGCATCGAGAATTGGCTTCGTCAAAATCCGACGAATTTTTACGGATTTCCCTAGGGGTATCACTAGGGAAAATCACCAAAATTGAGAAATCGTAAAAAGTGGTGAAATTTTTGATTCGAGTCCAATAATTGAGGAAAACTCGATTGGAATAGCTACTGGATGTTTTCCGGTGACAACGCATCGAGAATTGGTTTCGTCGGAATCCGACGAATTTTTACGGATTTCCCTAGGGGTACCACTAGGGAAAATAACCAAAATCGTAAAAAGTGGTGAAATTTTGGATCCGAGTCCAATAATTCAGGAAAACTCGATTGGAATAGCTACTGGAAGCTTGCCGGTCACAACGCATCGAGAATTGGTTTCGTCGTAATCCGACGAATTTTTACGGATTTTCCTAGGGGTACCACTAGGGAAAATCACCAAAATCGTAAAAAGTGGTGAAATTTTTGATCCGAGTCCAATAATTCAGGAAAACTCGATTGGAATAGCTACTGGAAGCTTGCCGGTCACAACGCATCGATAATTGGTTTCGTCGTACTACGATAAATTTTTACGGATTTCCCTAAGGGTACCACTAGGGAAAATCACCAAAATCGTAAAAAGTGGTGAAATTTTTGATCCGGGTCCAATAATTCAGGAAAACTCGATTGGAATAGCTACAGGAAGCTTGCCGGTCACAACGCATCGAGAATTGGGTTCGTCGTAATCCGACGAATTTTTACGGATTTCCCTAGGGGTACCACTAGGGAAAATAACCAAAATCGTAAAAAGTGGTGAAATTTTGGATCCGAGTCCAATAATTCAGGAAAACTCGATTGGAATATCTACTGGAAGCTTGCCGGTCACAACGCATCGAGAATTGCCGTCGTCGGAATCCGACGAATTTTTACGGATTTCCCTAGGGGTACCACTAGGAAAAATCACCAAAATCGAGAAATCGTAAAAAGTGGGGAAATTTTGGATCCGAGTCCAATAATTCAGGAAAACTCGATTGGAATAGCTACTGGACGCTTGCCGGTCACAACGCATCGAGAATTGGCTTCGTCGGAATCCGACGAATTTTTACGGATTTCCCTAGGGGTACCACTAGGAAAAATCACCAAAATCGAGAAATCGTAAAAAGTGGTGAAATTTTTGATCCGAGTCCAATAATTCAGGAAAACTCGATTGGAATAGCTACTGGAAGCTTGCCGGTCACAACGCATCGAGAATTGGCTTCGTCGAAATACGACGAATTTTTACGGATTTCCCTAGGGGTACCACTAGGGAAAATCACCAAAATCGAGAAATCGTAAAAAGTGGTGAAATTTTAGATCAGAGTCCAATAATTCAGGAAAACTCGAATGTAATAGCTACTGGAAGCTTGCCGGTCACAACGCATCGAGAATTGGTTTCGTCGTAATCCGACGAATTTTTACGGATTTCCCTAGTGGTACCACTAGGGAAAATAACCAAAATCGTAAAAAGTGGTGAAATTTATGATCCGAGTCCAATAATTCAGGAAAACTCGATTGGAATAGCTACTGGAAGCTTGTCGGTCACAACGCATCGAGAATTGGCTTCGTCAAAATCCGACGAATTTTTACGGATTTCCCTAGGGGGGACCACTAGGGAAAATCACCAAAATCGTAAAAAGTGGTGAAATTTTGGATCCGAGTCCAATAATTCAGGAAAACTCGATTGGAATAGCTACTGGAAGCTTGCCGGTCACAACGCATCGAGAATTGGCTTCGTCGTAATCCGACGAAGTTTAACGGATTTTCCTAGGGGTACCACTAGGAAAAATCACCAAAATCGTAAAAAGTGGTGAAATTTTGGATCAGAGTCCAATAATTCAAGAAAACTCGATTGGAATAGCTACTGAAAGCTTGCCAGTCACAACGCATCGAGAATTGGCTTCGTCGGAATCCGATGAATTTTTATGGATTTCCCTAGGGGTACCACTAGGAAAAATCACCAAAATCGAGAAATCGTAAAAAGTGGTGAAATTTTGGATCCGAGTCCAATAATTCAGGAAAACTCGATTGGAATAGCTACTGGAAGCTTGCCGGTCACAACGCATCGAGAATTGGCTTCGTCAAAATCCGACGAATTTTTACGGATTTCCCTAGGGGTATCACTAGGGAAAATCACCAAAATCGAGAAATCGTAAAAAGTGGTGAAATTTTTTATTCGAGTCCAATAATTGAGGAAAACTCGATTGGAATAGCTACTGGAAGTTTTCCGGTGACAACGCATCGAGAATTGGTTTCGTCGTAATCCGACGAATTTTTACGGATTTCCCTAGGGGTACCACTAGGGAAAATCACCAAAATCGTAAAAAGTGGTGAAATTTTGGATCAGAGTCCAATAATTCAAGAAAACTCGATTGGAATAGCTACTGGAAGCTTGCCAGTCACAACGCATCGAGAATTGGCTTCGTCGGTATCCGATGAATTTTTATGGATTTCCCTAGGGGTACCACTAGGAAAAATCACCAAAATCGAGAAATCATAAAAAGTGGTGAAATTTTGGATCCAAGTCCAATAATTCAGGAAAACTCGATTGGAATAGCTACTGGAAGCTTGACGGTCACAACGCATCGAGAATTGGCTTCGTCAAAATCCGACGAATTTTTACGGATTTCCCTAGGGGTATCACTAGGGAAAATCACCAAAATCGAGAAATCGTAAAAAGTGGTGAAATTTTTGATTCGAGTCCAATAATTGAGGAAAACTCGATTGGAATAGCTACTGGAAGTTTTTCGGTGACAACGCATCGAGAATTGGTTTCGTCGGAATCCGACGAATTTTTACGGATTTCCCTAGGGGTACCACTAGGGAAAATAACCAAAATCGTAAAAAGTGGTGAAATTTTGGATCCGAGTCCAATAATTCAGGAAAACTCGATTGGAATAGCTACTGGAAGCTTGCCGGTCACAACGCATCGAGAATTGGTTTCGTCGTAATCCGAAGAATTTTTACGGATTTTCCTAGGGGTACCACTAGGGAAAATCACCAAAATCGTAAAAAGTGGTGAAATTTTTGATCCGAGTCCAATAATTCAGGAAAACTCGATTGGAATAGCTACTGGAAGCTTGCCGGTCACAACGCATCGATAATTGGTTTCGTCGTAATACGATAAATTTTTACGGATTTCCCTAGGGGTACCACTAGGGAAAATCACCAAAATCGTAAAAAGTGGTGAAATTTTTGATCCGGGTCCAATAATTCAGGAAAACTCGATTGGAATAGCTACAGGAAGCTTGCCGGTCACAACGCATCGAGAATTGGGTTCATCGTAATCCGACGAATTTTTACGGATTTCCCTAGGGGTACCACTAGGGAAAATAACCAAAATCGTAAAAAGTAGTGAAATTTTGGATCCGAGTCCAATAATTCAGGAAAACTCGATTGGAATAGCTACTGGAAGCTTGCCGGTCACAACACATCGAGAATTTGTTTCGTCGTAATCCGACGAATTTTTACGGATTTCCCTAGGGGTACCACTAGGGAAAATCACCAAAATCGTAAAAAGTGGTGAAATTTTTGATCCGAGTCCAATAATTCAGGAAAACTCGATTGGAATAGCTACTGGAAGCTTGCCGGTCACAACGCATCGAGAATTGGTTTCGTCGTAATACGATGAATTTTTACGGATTTCCCTAGGGGTACCACTAGGAAAAATCACCAAAATGGTAAAAAGTGGTGAAATTTTTGATCCGGGTCCAATAATTCAGGAAAACTCGATTGGAATAGCTACAGGAAGCTTGCCGGTCACAACGCATCGAGAAATGGGTTCGTCGTAATCCGACGAATTTTTACGGATTTCCCTAGGGGTACCACTAGGGAAAATCACCAAAATCGTAAAAAGTGGTGAAATTTTTGATCCGGGTACAATAATTCAGGAAAACACGATTGGAATAGTTACTGGAAGCTTGTCGGTCACAACACATCGAGAATTAGTTTCGTCAAAATCCGACGAATTTTTACGGATTTCCCAAGGGGGTACCACTAGGGAAAATCACCAAAATCGTAAAAAGTGGTGAAATTTTGGATCCGAGTCCAATAATTCAGGAAAACTCGATTGGAATAGCTACTGGAAGCTTGCCGGTCACAACGCATCGAGAATTGGCTTTGTCGTAATCCGACGAAGTTTTACGGATTTCCCTAGGGGTACCACTAGGAAAAATCACCAAAATCGAGAAATCGTAAAAAGTGGTGAAATTTTGGATCCGAGTCCAATAATTCAGGAAAACTCGATTGGAATAGCTACTGGAAGCTTGCCGGTCACAACGCTTCGAGAATTGGTTTCGTCGGAATACGACAAATTTTTACGGATTTTCCTAGGGGTATCACTAGGGAAAATCACCAAAATCGAGAAATCGTAAAAAGTGGTGAAATTTTTGATTCGAGTCCAATAATTGAGGAAAACTCGATTGGAATAGCTACTGAAAGTTTTTCGGTTACAACGCATCGAGAATTGGTTTCGTCGGAATCCGACGAATTTTTACGGATTTCCCTAGGGGTACCACTAGGGAAAATCACCAAAATCGTAAAAAGTGGTGAAATTTTGGATCCGAGTCCAATAATTCAGGAAAACTCGATTGGAATAGCTACTGGAAGCTTGCCGGTCACAACGCATCGAGAATTGGTTTCGTCGTAATCCGACGAATATTTACGGATTTCCCTAGGGGTACCACTAGGGAAAATCACCAAAATCGTAAAAAGTGGTGAAATTTTGGATCCGAGTCCAATAATTCAGGAAAACTCGATTGGAATAGCTACTGGAAGCTTGCCGGTCACAACGCATCGAGAATTGGTTTCGTCGTAATACGACGAATTTTTACGGATTTTCCTAGGAGTACCACTAGGGAAAATCACCAAAATCGTAAAAAGTGGTGAAATTTTTGATCCGGGTCCAATAATTCAGGAAAACTCGATTGGAATAGCTACTGCAAGCTTGCTGGTCACAACGCATCGAGAATTGGGTTCGTCGTAATCCGACGAATTTTTACGGATTTCCCTAGGGGTACCACTAGGGAAAATCACCAAAATCGAAAAAAGTGGTGAAATTTTTGATCCGGGTCCTATAATTCAGGAAAACTCAATTGAAATAGTTACTGGAAGCTTGTCGGTCACAACACAGCGAGGATTGGCTTCGTCGAAATCCGACGAATTTTTACGGATTTCCCTAGGGGATACCACTAGGGAAAATCACCAAAATCGTAAAAAGTGGTGAAATTTTGAATCCGAGTCCAATAATTTAGGAAAACTCGATTGGAATAGCTACTGGAAGCTTGTCGGTCACAACGCATCGAGAATTGGGTTCGTCGGAATCCTACGAATTTTTACGGATTTCCCTAGGGGTACCACTACGAAAAATCACCAAAATCGTAAAAAGTGGTGAAATTTTTGATCCGAGTCCAATAATTCAGGAAAACTCGATTGGAATAGCAACTGGAAGCTTGCCGGTCACAACGCATCGAGAATTGGGTTCGTCGGAATCTGAATAATTTTTACGGATTTCCCTAGGGGTACCACTAGGGAAAATCACCAAAATCGAGAAATAGTAAAAAGTGGTAAAATTTTTGATCCGAGTCCAATAATTCAGGAAAACTCGATTGGAATAGCTACTGGAAGCTTGCCGGTCACAACACGTTGAGAATTGGTTTCGTCGTAATCCGACGAATTTTTACGGATTTTCCTAGGGGTACCACTAGGGAAAATCACCAAAATCGTAAAAAGTGGTGAAATTTTGGATCCGAGTCCAATAATTCAGGAAAACACGATTGGAATAGCAACTGGAAGCTTGCCGGTCACAACGCATCGAGAATTGGTTTCGTCGGAATACGACAAATTTTTACGGATTTCCCTAGGGGTACCACTAGGGAAAATCACCAAAATCGAGAAATCGTAAAAAGTGGTGAAATTTTTGATTCGAGTCCAATAATTGAGGAAAACTCGATTGGAATAACTACAGGAAGTTTTCCGGTGACAACGCATCGAGAATTGGTTTCGTCGTAATCCGACGAATTTTTACGGATTTCCCTAGGGGTACCACTAGGGAAAATCACCAAAATCGAGAAATCGTAAAAAGTGGTGAAATTTTGGATCCGAGTCCAATAATTCAGAAAAACTCGATTGGAATAGCTACTGGAAGCTTGCCGGTCACAACGCATCGAGAATTGGCTTCGTCGTAATCCGACGAATTTTTACGGATTTCCCTATACTAGGGAAAATCACCAAAATCGTAAAATGTGCTGAAATTTTGGATCTGGGTCCAATATTTCAGGAAAACTCGATTGAAATAGCTACTGGAAGCTTGCCGGTCACAACGCATCGAGAATTGGCTTCGTCGGAATTCGACGAATTTTTACGGATTTTCCTAGGGGTACCATTAGGGAAAATCACCAAAATCGTAAAAAGTATTGAAATTTTGGATCCGAGTCCAATAATTCAGGAAAACTCGATTGGAATAGCTACGGGAAGCTTGCCGGTCACAACGCATCGAGAATTGGCTTCGTCGGAATCCGACGAATTTTTACGGATTTTCCTAGGGGTACCACTAGCGAAAATCACCAAAATCGAAAAATCGTAAAAAGTGGTGAAATTTTGGATCCGAGTCCAATAATTCAGGAAAACTCGATTGGAATAGCTACTGGAAGCTTGCCGGTCACAAAGTATCGAGAATTGGTTTCGTCGGAATCCGACGAATTTTTACGGATTTCCCTAGGGGTACCACTAGGAAAAATCACAAAAATCGAGAAATCGTAAAAAGTGGTCAAATTTTGGATCCGAGTCCAATAATTCTGGAAAACTCGATTGGAATAGCTACTGGAAGCTTGCCGGTCACAACGCATCGAGAATTGGTTTCTTCGTAATCTGACGAATTTTTACAGGTTTTCCTAGGGGTACCACTAGGGAAAATCACCAAAATCGTAAAAAGTGGTGAAATTTTGGATGCGGATTCAATAATTCAGGAAAACTCGATTGGAATAGCTACTGGAAGCTTACCGGTCACAACGCATTGAGAATTGGCTTCGTCGGAATCCGATGAATTTTTACGGATTTCCCTAGGGGTACCACTAGGAAAAATCACAAAAATCGTAAAAAGTGGTGAAATTTTTGATCCGAGTCCAATAATTAAGGAAAACTTGATTGGAATAGCTACTGGAAGCTTGCCAGTCTCAACGCATCGAGAATTGGCTTCGTCAAAATCCGACGAATTTTTACGGATTTCCCTAGGGGTACCAATAGGAAAAATCACCAAAATCGAGAAATCGTAAAAAGTGGTAAAATTTTGGATCCGAGTCCAATAATTGAGGAAAACTCGATTGGAATATCTACTGGAAGCTTGCCGGTCACAACGCATCGAGAATTGGCTTCGTCGGAATACGATGAATTTTTACGAATTTCCCTAGGGGTACCACTTGGGAGAATCACCAAAATCGAGAAATCGTAAAAAGTGGTGAAATTTTGGATCCGAGTCCAATAATTCAGGAAAACTCGATTGGAATAGCAACTGGAAGCTTGCCGGTCATAACGCATCGAGAATTGGTTTCGTCGGAATTCGATGAATTTTGACGGATTTTCCTAGGGGTACCACTAGGGAAAAACACCAAAATCGAGAAATCGTAAAAAGTGGTGAAATTTTTGATCCAAGTCCAATAATTCAGGAAAACTCGATTGGAATAGCTACTGGAAGCTTGCCGGTCACAACGCATCGAGAATTGGTTTCGTCGTAATCCGACGAATTTTTACGGATTTCTCTAGGGGTACCACTAGGGAAAATCACAAAAATCGTAAAAAGTTGTGAAATTTTGGATCCGAGTCCAATAAATCAGGAAAACTCGATTGGAATAGCTACTGGAAGCTTGCCGGTCACAACGCATCGAGAATTGGTGTCGTCGGAATCCGACGAATTTTTAAGGATTTCCCTAGGGGTACCACTAGGGAAAATCACAAAAATCGATAAATCGTAAAAAGTGGTAAAATTTTGGATCCGAGTCCAATAATTCAGGAAAACTCGATTGAAATAGCTACTGGAAGCTTGTCGGTCACAACGCATTGAGAATTGGTTTCGTCGTAATCCGACGAATTTTTACAGATTTCCCTAGGGGTACCACTAGGGAAAATCACAAAAATCATAAAAAGTGGTGAAATTTTGGATCCGAGTCCAATAATTCAGGAAAACTCAATTGGAATAGCTACGGGAAGCTTGCCGGTCACAATGCATCGAGAATAGGATTCGTCGGAATCCGATAAATTTTTACGGATTTCCCTAGGGGTACCACTAGGGAAAATCACAAAAATCGTAAAAAGTGGTGAAAGTTTGGATCCGAGTCCAATAATTAAGGAAAACTCGATTGGAATAGCTACTGGAAGCTTGCCGGTCACAACGCATCGAGAATTGGCTTCGTCGAAATACGACAAATTTTTACGGATTTCCCTAGGAGTACCACTAGGGAAAATCACCAAAATCGAGAAATCGTAAAAAGTGGTGAAATTTTGGATCCGAGTCCAATAATTCAGGAAAACTCGATTGGAATAGCTACTAGAAGCTTGCCGGTCACAACGCATCGAGAATTGGTTTCGTCGTAATCCGACGAATTTTTACGGATTTTCCTTGTCACACCCCATTTGCCCCCTAGTAGAATGAGCCTATCTGTCTGTCTATCTGTCTGTCTGTATGTGTAAGCATTCGCATGTGTTCAGCATTTTATAAGGGTATTTCAGTAAAATGTATGATTTTGGGATTTATTATTATGTGGGTGTATACATGGCATTAGTGTGTTTAATTAAATGAGATATACTTGTGTGCATGTGTTCATACTATGGTAGGGTATGCATAAGTGAAGAGGGTTTTAGGTGTGTGTAGTGTAGGTTATTTTAGTGTGAGTGATTAGTGTCACCAATAGGAGATTTATACATATTTAGAATAAAGAAAAGAAAAAGAAAAGGGAATGAGAGAAAAGGAACTTACAGATTCACGTTCTTTCTTCACTCACTTCCTTCTTCTTCATTTTCTTCATTCCAAGTACTGTGTTGAGAGTTCAAGGTCTTATTGGTGAAACTAATCCTCTCCTTGCATTCCTTAGCTTGGTAAGTGCATGATCTAGTCTTTGTTTTACTGTAATTTGCATCTTCTTCTTCCTTAAGTTTAGATTTAACTTAGGGTTTTCTTTGTGGATATTCTTGCTGTGATGGTGTTTAGCTGAAGCTCCACGTGATCCCAAGGGGAAAGAAGTTGCTGGTCCTAGTGGAGCTAAGTGATAGAAGTATAGAATCCAGGTTTGGGAATATTTGATTGTGATTTGTGCAATTTTGATATTTACTGGAAATTTCTAGGGTTTATATGTTCTTGAAGAATTTGAATGCAATTATCCTTGATTGGTTTGACTGAATATTGTTTGAGTTGTTTATATGTTGTTGAGATGATTTCTGGGAAGTAAAGACAGGTTGGTATGGTTTAAAATCAAATTGGGATCGAGATTGTTGTTCTGTAAATTCTGGAAATTCTGGGAAAATCGAATTACTGTAGAAACCCCCTCTGTCGCGTGACTCGCTACGCAGGAAGGCAAGTCACGTCGCGTGACTCTCGGTCACGACGTGACATGCCTGCTGAGAAGCCAGTCGCGTGACCAGCTGAAGAGCAAGCAAGTCACGCGACGTGATCTTCGGTCACGTCGTGCGACCTGCGAAGAAGAGGCAGATCACGCAACGTGATCTGCGAGGGAGAAGCAGCGTCACGTCGCGTGACCATCGGTCACGCCGTGACCTGCATAAGCGTTGCGTGACCCGCGAGGATCACGCAACGTGATCGGCGAGGAACAAGCAGGTCACGACTCGTGACCCTCGGTCACGCCGAGACCTGCCTGTTGAGATGGCCAGTCACGCCTTGTGACCAGCTAATCTCGCCCGATTCTCCGTTCAGCTCATTTTTCCGAAATTTCCTAGTTTTTAACTCAGAAATGAATTTGGTATTTCTTCTGAATAGACTTTACTGTTGTATGATGCATGTCTTACTGTTTGATGCTTCGATATGCATGATACCATGATTTTCTGATGAATTATATTCTGTATCCTGAAATGTGATCTGTTTGACGCATAACCTGCTAGAGTCAAGTAAGTGGATAGTTAGGCATGCCTAATAGAGTCTTTTAGCTGCAGCCCTCAGTTCAGTTTGGACCCCGATCAGGTCCCCGTTTGGTTCCTCGCGAACCCTTCAGTATAGAATCTTGTTTAAGATTCCCTCAGTATATAAATAACATGTTTTGATAAATGATATAATATTTGACTTTTACCTGTGAGGTACCCTCAGTATTCGATTCGTACCCGTAAGGTACCCTCAGTACACTCGTTATCCACTGTCTAGAGTCAGCAGGTGTTCTTTAAATGTTAATGGAATTGTTCTGATCTGATCTGACTATGAAATGAATTATTTGAATGAGTTAATGATGAAATACATGCTGGTTTATTCTGTAATGTATATGGTTATCGAGATACTGAATGTATGGCTTTTAAATACGAGCATGTTTATATGAATTATGCAATAGTCCTTGCATTCTGCCATTGTGAATGTGTTATGCCTTGACGACCACTGTGAGTGGCCGTCCATAATTTATGTGTGTTTCCCCACTAAGCGTTTATCGCTTAGCACGGTGTTTTACCCGTGCAGGTGCGGAAGGCGTTTGATTTGGGAGAGTCGCCGTCATCAAGCCAACACAGAAGGGATTAGTGTAGGCTCAGTTTTGTATCAGTTATTGATTCTTTTTGTATAGAACTCTCTGTATCAGCTTCCGCTTTTGTAACTATATTTTGTATATGTAATATTATTTTGTATCAGCTTGCTGATCAGAACATTATTGTAATAGCTTAATTATAGTAATGCATGATCAGCCTGTGCTTTCTTTTTATATAAAGTTTTTAATTATTCTGTATTTTCTGAATGTATGTTATGAATGATTGTATGTTATACTTTGTACTTGCTTGGTGGCACCTTTACTCATACGGCATCTCACTCCTTCTCGGATGGGATCGCCTACGTATGGGAAGGGGGTGTTACATTCCTAGGGGTACCACTAGGGAAAATCACCAAAATCGTAAAAATTGGTTAAATTTTGGATCCGCGTCCAATAATTCAGGAAAACTCGATTAGAATAGCTACTGCAAGCTTGCCGGTCACAACGCATCGAGAATTGGCTTCGTCGGAATCCGACGAATTTTTACGGATTTCCCTAGGTTTACCACCAGGGAAAATCACCAAAATCGAAAAATCGTAAAAAGTGGTAAAATTTTGGATCCGAGTCCAATAATTCAGGAAAACTCGATTAGAATAGCTACTGGAAGCTTGCCGGTCACAACACATCGAGAATTGGCTTCGTCGTAATTCGACGAATTTTTACGGATTTCCCTATACTAGGGAAAATCACCAAAATCGTAAAAAGTGGTGAAATTTTTGATCTGGGTCCAATAATTCAGGAAAACTCGATTGGAATAGCTACTGGAAGCTTGCCGGTCACACCGCAACGAGAATTGGCTTCGTTGGAATCCGACGAATTTTTACGGATTTCCCTAGGGGTACCACTAGGGAAAATCACCAAAATCGTAAAAAGTGTTGAAATTTTGGATCCGAGTCCAATAATTCAGGAAAACTCGATTGGAATAGCCACTGGAAGCTTGTCGGTCACAACGCATCGAGAATTGACTTCGTCGGAATCCGACGAATTTTTAAGGAATTTCCCTAGGGGTACCACTAGGGAAAATCACCAAAATCGTAAAAAGTGGTGAAATTTTTGATCCGAGTCCAATAATTCAGGAAAACTCGATTGGAATAGCTACTGGAAGCTTGCCGGTCACAACGCATCGAGAATTTTCTTCGTCGGAATCCGACGAATTTTTACGGATTTTCCTAGGGTTATCACTAGGAAAAATCACCAAAATCGTAAAAAGTGGTGAAATTTTGGATCCGAGTACAATAATTCAGGAAAACTCGATTAGAATAGCTACTGGAAGCTTGCCGGTCACAACGCAACGAGAATTGGCTTCGTTAGAATCCGACGAATTTTTACGGATTTCCCTAGGGGTACCACTAGGGAAAATCAACAAAATCGAGAAATCGTAAAAAGTGGTGAAATTTTGGATCCGAGTTCAATAAATCAGGAAAACTCGATTGGAATAGCTACTGGAAGCTTGCCCGTCACAACACATCGAGAATTGGCTTCGTCGGAATCCGACGAATTTTTACGGATTTTCCTAGGGGTACCACTGGGGAAAATCACCAAAATCGTAAAGAGTGGTGAAATTTTTGATCCGAGTCCAATAATGCAGGAAAACTCGATTGGAATAGCTACTGGAAGCATGCCGGTCACAACGCATCGAGAATTGGCTTCGTCGGAATCCGACGAATTTTTACGTATTTTCCTAGGGGTACCACTAGGAAAAATCACCAAAATCGTAAAAAGTGGTGAAATTTTGGATCCGAGTACAATAATTCAGGAAAACTCAATTAGAATAGCTACTGGAAACTTGCCGGTCACAACGCATCGAGAATTGGTTTCGTCGTAATCCGACGAATTTTTACGGATTTCCCTAGGGGTACCACGAGAGAAAATAACCAAAATTGTAAAAATTGGTGAAATTTTGGATCCGGGTCCAATAATTAAGGAAAACTCGATTGGAATAGCTACTGAAAGCTTGCCGGTCACAACGCATCGAGAATTGGCTTCGTCGGAATCCGATGAATTTATACGGATTTCACTAGGGGGTACCACTAAGAAAAATCACAAAAATCGTAAAAAGTGGTGAAATTTTGGATCCGAGTCCAATAATTAAGGAAAACTCGATTGGAATAGCTACTGGAAGCTTGCCGGTCACAACGCATCGAGAATTGGTTTCGTCAGAATCCGACGAATTTTTACGGATTTTCCTAGGGGTATCACTAAGGAAAATCACCAAAATCGTAAAAAGTGGTGAAATTTTTGATCCGAGTACAATAATTCAAGAAAACTCGATTAGAATAGCTACTGGAAGCTTGCCGGTCACAACGCATCGAGAATTGGCTTCGTCTAAATCCGACGAATTTTTACGGATTTCCCTAGGGGTACCACTTGGGAAAATCACCAAAATCGAGAAATCGTAAAAAGTGGTAAAATTTTGGATCCGAGTCCAATAATTCAGGAAAACTCGATTGGAATAGCTACTGGAAGCTTGTCGGTCACAACGCATCGAGAATTGGCTTCGTCGAAATACGACGAATTTTTACGGATTTCCCTAGGGGTACCACTAGGGAAAATAAACAAAATCGAGAAATCGTAAAAAGTGGTGAAATTTTGGATCCGAGTCCAATAATTCAGGAAAACTCGATTAGAATAGATACTGGAAGCTTGCCGGTCACAACGCATCGAGAATTGGTTTCGTCGAAATCCGACGAATTTTTACGGATTTCCCTAGGGGTACCACTAGGGAAAATCACAAAAATCGATAAATCGTAAAAAGTGGTGAAAGTTTGGATCCGAGTCCAATAATTCAAGAAAACTCGATTGGAATAGCTACTGGACGCTTGCCGGTCACAACGCATCGAGAATTGGCTTCGTCGTAATCCGACGAATTATTACAGATTTTCCTAGGGGTAACACTAGGGAAAATCACCAAAATCGTAAAAAGTGGTGAAATTTTTGATTCGGGTCCAATAATTCAGGAAAACTCGATTGGAATAGCTACTGGAAGCTTGCCGGTCACAACGCATTGAGAATTGGCTTCGTCGAAATCCGATGAATTTATACGGAGTTCCCTAGGGGGTACCACTAGGAAAAATCACAAAAATCGTAAAAAGTGGTGAAATTTTTGATCCGAGTCCAATAATTAAGGAAAACTCGATTGGAATAGCTACTGGATGCTTGCCGGTCACAACGCATCGAGAATTGGCTTCGTTGAAATACGACGAATTTTTACGGATTTCCCTAGGGGTACCACTAGGGAAAATCACCAAAATCGAGAAATCGTAAAAAGTGATGAAATTTTGGATCCGAGTCCAATAATTCAGGAAAACTCGATTGGAATAGATACTGGAAGCTTGCCGGTCACAACGCATCGAGAATTGGTTCCGTCGGAATCCGACGAATTTTTACGGATTTTCCTAGGGGTACCACTAGGGAAAATCATAAAAATCGATAAATCGTAAAAAGTGGTGAAATTTTGGATCCGAGTCCAATAATTTAGGAAAACTCGATTGGAATAGCTACTGGAAGCTTGCCGGTCACAACGCATCGAGAATTGATTTCTTCGTAATCCGACGAATTTTTACGGATTTTCCTAGGGGTACCACTAGGGAAAATCACCAAAATCGTAAAAAGTGGTGAAATTTTGGATCCGAGTCCAATAATTCAGGAAAACTCGATTGGAATAGCTACTTGAAACTTGCCGGTCACAACGCATCGAGAATTGGTTTCGTCGGAATCCGACGAATTTTTACGCATTTCCCTAGGGGTACCACTAGGGAAAATCACCAAAATCGAGAAATCGTAAAAAGTGGTGAAATTTTGGATTTGAGTCCAATAATTCAGGAAAACTCGATTGGAATAGCTACTGGAAGCTTGCCGGTCACAACGCATCGAGAATTGGCTTTGTCGAAATCCTTCGAATTTTTAAGGATTTCCCTAGGAGTACCACTAGGAAAAATCACCAAAATCGTAAAAAGTGATGAAATTTTTGATCCGAGTCCAATAATTCAGGAAAACTCGATTGGAATAGCTACTGGAAGTTTGCAAGTCACAACGCATCGAGAATTTGCTTCGTCGAAATCCGACGAATTTTTACGGATTTCCCTAGGGGTACCACTAGGGAAAATCACAAAAATCGAGAAATCGTAGAAAGTGGTGAAATTTCTGATCCGAGTCCAATAATTCAGGAAAATCGATTAGAATAGCTACTGGAAGCTTGCCGGTCACAACGCATCGAGAATTGGCTTCGTCGAAATTCTTCGAATTTTTACGGATTTCCCTAGGGGTACCACTAGGGAAAATCACCAAAATCGAGAAATTGCAAAAAGTGGTGAAATTTTGGATCCGAGTCCAATAATTCACGAAAACTCGATTGGAATAGCTACTGGAAGCTTGCCGGTCACAACGCATCGAGAATTGGCTTTGTCGAAATCCTTCGAATTTTTGGGGATTTCCCTAGGAATACCACTAAGAAAAATCACAAAAATCGTAAAAAGTGATGAAATTTTTGATCCGAGTCCAATAATTCAGGAAAACTCGTTTGGAATAGCTACTGGAAGATTGCAAGTCACAACGCATCGAGAATTTGTTTTGTCGGAATCCGACGAATTTTTACGGATTTCCCTAGGGGTACCATAAGGAAAAATCACCAAAATCGAGAAATCGTAAAAAGTGGTGAAATTTTTGATCCGAGTCCAATAATTCAGGAAAATTCGATTGGAATAGCTACTGGAAGCTTACCGGTCACAACGCATCGAGAATTGGCTTTGTCGAAATCCTTCGAATTTTTACGGATTTCCCTAGGAGTACCACTAGGAAAAATCACCAAAATCGTAAAAAGTGATGAAATTTTTGATCCGAGTCCAATAATTCAGGAAAACTCGATTGGAATAGCTACTGGAAGTTTGCAAGTCACAACGCATCGAGAATTTGCTTCGTCGGAATCCGACGAATTTTTACGGATTTCCCTAGGGGTACCACTAGGGAAAATCACCAAAATCGTAAAAAGTGGTGAAATTTTGGATCCGAGTCCAATAATTCAGGAAAACTCGATTGGAATAGCTACTGGAAGCTTGCCGGTCACAACGCATCGAGAATTAGCTTCGTCAGAATCTGATTAATTTTTACGGATTTTCCTATGGGTACCACTAGGAAAAATCACCAAAATCGAGAAATCGTAAAAAGTGGTGAAATTTTGGATCCGAGTCCAATAATTCAGGAAAACTCAATTGGAATAGCTACGGGAACCTTTCCGGTCACAACGCATCGAGAATTGGTTTCGTCAGAATTCGACGAATTTTTACGGATTTTCCTAGGGGTATCACTAGGGAAAATCACCAAAATCGTAAAAAGTGGTGAAATTTTTTATCGGAGTACAATAATTCAGGAAAACTCGATTAGAATAGCTACTGGATGCTTGCCGGTCACAACGCATCGAGAATTGGCTTCGTCGAAATTCGACGACTTTTTACGGATTTCCCTAGGGGTACCACTAGGGAAAATCACCAAAATCGTAAAAAGTGGTGAAATTTTGGATCCGAGTCCAATAATTCAGGAAAACTCGATTGGAATAGCTACTGGAAGCTTACCGGTCACAACGCATCGAGAATTGGTTTCGTCGGAATCCGACGAATTTTTACGGATTTCCCTAGGGGTACCACTAGGAAAAATCACAAAAATCGTAAAAAGTGGTGAAATTTTGGATCCGGGTCCAATAATTAAGGAAAACTTGATTGCAATAGTTACTCGAAGCTTGTCGGTCACAACATATCGAGAATTGGCTTCGTCGGAATCCGACGAATTTTTACGGATTTCCCTAGGGGGTACCACTAGGGAAAATCACAAAAATCGTAAAAAGTGGTGAAATTTTGGATCCGAGTTCAATAATTCAGGAAAACTCGATTGGAATAGCTACTGGAAGCTTGCCGGTCAAAACGCATCGAGAATTGGTTTCGTCGGAATCTAACGATTTTTTCGGATTTTCCTAGGAGTACCACTAGGAAAAATCACCAAAATCGAGAAATCGTAAAAAGTGGTGAAATTTTGGATCCAAGTCCAATAATTCAGGAAAACTCGATTGGAATAGCTACTGGAACCTTGCCGGTCACAACGCATCGAGAATTGACTTCGTCGGAATTCGACGAATTTTTACGGATTTTCCTAGGGGTACCACTAGGGAAAATCACCAAAATCGTAAAAAGTGTTGAAATTTTGGATCCGAGTCCAATAATTCAGGAAAACTCGATTGGAATAGCTACTGGAAGCTTGCCGGTCACAACACATCTAGAATTGGTTTCGTCGGGATCCGACGAATTCTTACGGATTTCCCTAGGGGTACCACTAGGGAAAATTAGCAAAATCGAGAAATCGTAAAAAGTGGTAAAATTTTGGATCCGAGTCCAATAATTCAGGAAAACTCGATTGGAATAGATACTGGAAGCTTGCCGGTCACAACGCACCGAGAATTACCTTCGTCGTAATCCGACGAATTTTTACGGATTTTCCTAGGCGTACCACTAGGAAAAATCACCAAAATCGTAAAAAGTGGTGAAATTTTGGATCCGAGTCCAATAATTCAGGAAAACTCGATTGGAATAGCTACTGGAAGCTTGCCGGTCACAACGCATCGATAATTGCCTTCGTCGAAATACGACGAATTTTTACGGATTTCCCTAGGGGTACCACTAGGAAAAATCAACAAAATCGAGAAATCGTAAAAAGTGGTGAAATTTTTGATCCGAGTCCAATAATTCAGGAAAACTCGATTGGAATAGCTACTGGAAGCTTACCGGTCACAACGCATCGAGAATTAGCTTCGTCAGAATCTGATTAATTTTTACGGATTTTCCTATGGGTACCACTAGGAAAAATCACCAAAATCGAGAAATCGTAAAAAGTGGTGAAATTTTGGATCCGAGTCCAATAATTCAGGAAAACTCAATTGGAATAGCTACGGGAACCTTGCCGGTCACAACGCATCGAGAATTGGTTTCGTCAGAATCCGACGAATTTTTACGGATTTTCCTAGGGGTATCACTAGGGAAAATCACCAAAATCGTAAAAAGTGGTGAAATTTTTTATCGGAGTACAATAATTCAGGAAAACTCGATTAGAATAGCTACTGGAAGCTTGCCGGTCACAACGCATCGAGAATTGGCTTCGTCGAAATCCGACGACTTTTTACGGATTACCCTAGGGGTACCACTAGGGAAAATCACCAAAATCGTAAAAAGTGATAAAATTTTGGATCCGAGTCCAATAATTCAGGAAAACTCGATTGGAATAGCTACTGGAAGCTTGCCGGTCACAACGCATCAAGAATTGGTTTCATCGGAATCCGACGAATTTTTACGGATTTCCCTAGGGGTACCACTAGGGAAAATAACCAAAATCGAGAAATCGCAAAAAGTGGTGAAATTTTGGATCCGAGTCCAATAATTCAGGAAAACTCGATTGGAATAGCTACTGGAAACTTGCCGGTAACAACGCATCGAGAATTGGCTTCGTCGTAATCCGACGAATTTTTACGGATTTCCCTAGGGGTACCACTAGGGAAAATCACCAAAATCGAGAAATCGTAAAAAGTGGTGAAATTTTTTATCCGAGTCCAATAATTCAGGAAAACTCGATTGGAATAGCTACTGGAAACTTGCCGGTCACAACGCATCGAGAATTGATTTCGTCGGAATACGACGAATTTTTACGGATTTCCCTAGGGGTACCACTAGGAAAAATCACAAAAATCGTAAAAAGTGGTGATATTTTGGATCCGGGTCCAATAATTAAGGAAAACTTGATTGCAATAGTTACTCGAAGCTTGTCGGTCACAACATATCGAGAATTGGCTTCGTCGGAATCCGACGAATTTTTACGGATTTCCCTAGGGGGTACCACTAGGGAAAATCACAAAAATCGTAAAAAGTGGTGAAATTTTGGATCCGAGTTCAATAATTCAGGAAAACTCGATTGGAATAGCTACTGGAAGCTTGCCGGTCACAACGCATCGAGAATTGGTTTCGTCGGAATCTAACGAATTTTTTCGGATTTTCCTAGGAGTACCACTAGAAAAAATCACCAAAATCGAGAAATCGTAAAAAGTGGTGAAATTTTGGATCCAAGTCCAATAATTAAGGAAAACTCGATTGGAATAGCTACTGGAACCTTGCCGGTCACAACGCATCGAGAATTGATTTCGTCGGAATTCGACGAATTTTTACGGATTTTCCTAGGGGTACCACTAGGGAAAATCACCAAAATCGTAAAAAGTGTTGAAATTTTGGATCCGAGTCCAATAATTCAGGAAAACTCGATTGGAATAGCTACTGGAAGCTTGCCGGTCACAACACATCTAGAATTGGTTTCGTCGGGATCCGACGAATTTTTACGGATTTCCCTAGGGGTACCACTAGGGAAAATCAGCAAAATCGAGAAATCGTAAAAAGTGGTAAAATTTTGGATCCGAGTCCAATAATTCAGGAAAACTCGATTGGAATAGATACTGGAAGCTTGCCGGTCACAACGCACCGAGAATTACCTTCGTCGTAATCCGACGAATTTTTACGGATTTTCCTAGGCGTACCACTAGGAAAAATCACCAAAATCGTAAAAAGTGGTGAAATTTTGGATCCGAGTCCAATAATTCAAGAAAACTCGATTGGAATAGCTACTGGAAGCTTGCCGGTCACAACGCATCGATAATTGCCTTCGTCGAAATACGACGAATTTTTACGGATTTCCCTAGGAGTACCATTAGGAAAAATCACCAAAATCGAGAAATTGTAAAAAGTGGTGAAATTTTTGATCCGAGTCCAATAATTCAGGAAAACTCGATTGGAATAGCTACTGGAAGCTTACCGGTCACAACGCATCGAGAATTGGCTTTGTCGGAATCCGACGAATTTTTACGTATTTCCCTAGGGATACCACTAGGGAATATCACCAAAATCGAGAAATCGAAAAAAGAGGTGAAATTTTGGATCCGGGTCCAATAATTCAGGAAAACTTGATTGGAATAGCTACTGGAAGCTTCCCGGTCACAACGCATCGAGAATTGGCTTTGTCGGAATCCGACGAATTTTTACGGATTTCCCTAGGGGTACCACTAGGAAAAATCACCAAAATCGGGAAATCGTAAAAAGTGGTGAAATTTTGGATCCGAGTCCAATAATTCAGGAAAACTCGATTGGAATAGCTACTGGAAGCTTACCAGTCACAACGCATCGAGAATTGCCTTTGTCGGAATCCGACGAATTTTTACGGATTTCCCTAGGGGTACCACTAGGGAAAATCACCAAAATCGTAAAAAGTGGTGAAATTTTGGATCCGAGTCAAATAATTCAGGAAACCTCGATTGGAATAGCTACTGGAAGCTTGCCGCTCACAACGCATCGAGAATTGGTTTCGTCGGAATCCGACGAATTTTTACGGATTTCCCTAGGGGTACCACTAGGGAAAATCATCAAAATCGAGAAATCTTAAAAAGTGGTGAAATTTTGGATCCGAGTCCAATAATCAGGAAAACTCGATTGGAATAGCTACTGGAAACTTGCCGGTCACAACGCATCGAGAATTGGTTTCTTCGTAATTCGACGAATTTTTACGGATTTTCCTATGGGTACCACTATAAAAAATTTCCAAAATCGTAAAAAGTGGTGAAATTTTGGATCCGGGTCAAATAATTAAGGAAAACTCGATTGCAATAGTTACTGGAAGCTTGTGGGTCACAACACATCGAGAATTGGCTTCGTCGGAATCCGACAAATTTTTACGGATTTTCCTAGGGGGTACCACTAGGGAAAATCACCAAAATCGTAAAAAGTGGTGAAATTTTGGATCCGAGTCCAATAATTCAGGAAAACTCGATTGGAATAGATACTGGAAGCTTGCCGCTCACAACGCATCGAGAATTGGTTTCGTCGGAATCCGACGAATTTTTACGGATTTCCCTAGGGGTACCACTAGGGAATATCACCAAAATCGAGAAATCTTAAAAAGTGGTGAAATTTTGGATCCGAGTCCAATAATTCAGGAAAACTCGATTGGAATAGCTACTGGAAACTTGCCGGTCACAACGCATCGAGAATTGGTTTCGTCGTAATCCGACGAATTTTTACGGATTTTCCTAGGGGTACCACTAGGAAAAATCACCAAAATCGTAAAAAGTGGTGAAATTTTGGATCCGGGTCCAATAATTAAGGAAAACTCGATTGCAATAGTTACTGGAAGCTTGTGGGTCACAACACATCGAGAATTGGCTTCGTCGGAATCCGACAAATTTTTACGGATTTTCCTAGGGGGTACCACTAGGGAAAATCACCAAAATCGTAAAAAGTGGTGAAATTTTGGATCCGAGTCCAATAATTCAGGAAAACTCGATTGGAATAGCTACTGGAAGCTTGCCGATCACAACATATCGAGAATTGGTTTCGTCGGAATCCGACGAATTTTTACGGATTTCCCTAGGGGTACCACTAGGGAAAATCACCAAAATCGAGAAATCGTAAAAAGTGGTAAAATTTTGGATCCGAGTCCAATAATTCAGGAAAACTCGATTGGAATAGCTACTGGAAGCTTGCCGGTCACAACGCATCGAGAATTGGTTTCGTCGGAATCCGACGAATTTTTACGGATTTCCCTAGGGGTACCACTAGGGAAAATCACCAAAATCGAGAAATCGTAAAAAGTGGTAAAATTTTTGATCCGAGTCCAATAATTCAGGAAAACTCAATTGGAATAGCTACTGGAAGCTTGCCGGTCACAACGCATAGAGAATTGGCTTCATCGGAATCCGACGAATTTTTACGGATTTCCCTAGGGGTACCACTAGGGAAAATCACCAAAATCGAGAAATCGTAAAACGTGGTGAAATTTTTGATCCGCGTCCAATAATTCAGGAAAACTCGATTGGAATAGCTACTGGAAGCTTGCCGGTCACAACACATCGATAATTGCCTTCGTCGAAATACGACGAATTTTTACGGATTTCCCTAGGGGTACCACTAGGGAAAATCACCAAAATCGTAAAAAGTGGTGAAATTTTTGATCCGAGTCCAATAATTCAGGAAAACTCGATTGGAATAGATACTGGAAGCTTGCCGGTCACAACGCATTGAGAATTGGTTTCGTCGGAATCCGACGAATTTTTACGGATTTCCCTAGGGGTACCACTAGGGAAAATCACCAAAATCGAGAAATCGTAAAAAGTGGTGAAATTTTTGATCCGAGTCCAATAATTCAGGAAAACTCGATTGGAATAGCTACTGGAAACTTGCCGGTCACAACGCATCGAGAATTGGTTTCGTCGTAATCCGACGAATTTTTACGGATTTTCCTAGGGGTACCACTAGGAAAAATCACCAAAATCGTAAAAAGTGGTGAAATTTTGGATCCGAGTCCAATAATTAAGGAAAACTCGATTGCAATAGTTACTGGAAGCTTGTCGGTCACAACACATCGAGAATTGGTTTCGTCGGAATCCGACGAATTTTTACGGATTTTCCTAGGGGGTACCACTAGGGAAAATCACCAAAATCGTAAAAAGTGGTGAAATTTTGGATCCGAGTCCAATAATTCAGGAAAACTCGATTGGAATAGCTACTGGAAGCTTGCCGGTCACAACGCATCGAGAATTGGTTTCGTCGGAATCCGACGAATTTTTACGGATTTCCCTAGGGGTACCACTAGGGAAAATCACGAAAATCGAGAAATCGTAAAAAGTGGTAAAATTTTTTATCCGAGTCCAATAATTCAGGAAAACTCGATTGGAATAGCTACTGGAAGCTTGCCGGTCACAACGCATCGAGAATTGGCTTCATCGGAATCCGACGAATTTTTACGGATTTTCCTAGGGGTACCACTAGGGAAAATCACCAAAATCGAGAAATCGTAAAAAGTGGTGAAATTTTTGATCCGCGTCCAATAATTCACGAGAACTCTATTGGAATAGCTACTGGAAGCTTGCCGGTCACAACGCATCGAGAATTGGTTTCGTCGGAATCCGACGAATTTTTACGGATTTCCCTAGGGGTACCACTAGGGAAAATCACCAAAATCGAGAAATCGTAAAAAGTGGTGAAATTTTTGATCCGAGTCCAATAATTCAGGAAAACTCGATTGGAATAGCTACTGGAAACTTGCCGGACACAACGCATCGAGAATTGGTTTCGTCGTAATCCGACGAATTTTTACGGATTTTCCTAGGGGTACCACTAGGAAAAATCACCAAAATCGTAAAAAGTGGTGAAATTTTGGATCCGGGTCCAATAATTAAGGAAAACTCGATTGCAATAGTTACTGGAAGCTTGTCGGTCACAACACATCGAGAATTGGTTTCGTCGGAATCCGACGAATTTTTACGGATTTCCCTAGGGGGTACCACTAGGGAAAATCACCAAAATCGTAAAAAGTGGTGAAATTTTGGATCCGAGTCCAATAATTCAGGAAAACTCGATTGGAATAGCTACTGGAAGCTTGCCGGTCACAACGCATCGAGAATTGGTTTCGTCGGAATCCAACGAATTTTTACGGATTTTCCTAGGGGTACCACTAGGGAAAATCACCAAAATCGAGAAATCGTAAAAAGTTGTAAAATTTTGGATCCGAGTCCAATAATTCATGAAAACTCGATTTGAATAGCTACTGGAAGCTTGCCGGTCACAACGCATCGAGAATTGGCTTCATCGGAATCCGACGAATTTTTACGGATTTCCCTAGGGGTACCACTAGGGAAAATCACCAAAATCGAGAAATCGAAAGAAGTGGTGAAATTTTGGATCCGAGTCCAATAATTCAGGAAAACTCGATTGGAATAGCTACTGGAAGCTTACCGGTCACAACGCATCGAGAATTGGTTTCGTCGAAATCCGACGAATTTTTACGGATTTTCCTAGGGGTACCACTAGGGAAAATCACCAAAATCGTAAAAAGTGGTGAAATTTTGGATCCGAGTCCAATAATTCAGGAAAACTCGATTGGAATAGATACTGGAAGCTTGCCGGTCACAACACATCGAGAATTGCCTTCATCGTAATCCGATGAATTTTTACGGATTTCCCTAGGGGTACCACTAGGGAAAATCACCAAAATCGAGAAATCGAAAAAAGTGGTGAAATTTTTGATCCGGGTCCAATAATTCAGGAAAACTGGATTGGAATTGCTACTGGAAGCTTGCCGGTCACAACGCATCGAGAATTGGCTTTGTCGGAATCCGACGAATTTTTACGGATTTCCCTAGTGGTACCACTAGGGAAAATCACCAAAATCGTAAAAAGTGGTGAAATTTTTGATCCGAGTCCAATAATTCAGGAAAAGTCGATTGGAATAGCTACTGGAAGCTTGCCGGTCACAACAAATCGAGAATTGGCTTCGTCAGAATCAGATTAATTTTTACGGATTTTCCTATGGGTACCACTAGGAAAAATAACCAAAATCGAGAAATCGTAAAAAGTGGTGAAATTTTGGATCCGAGTCCAATAATTCAGGAAAATTCGATTGGAATAACTACTGGAACCTTGCCGGTCACAACGCATAGAAAATTGGCTTCTTCGGAATCCGACGAATTTTTACGGATTTCCCTAAGGTACCACTAGGAAAAATCACCAAAATCGAGAAATCGTAAAAAGTGGTGAAATTTTGGATCCGAGTCCAATAATTCATGAAAACTCGATTGGAATAGCTACTGAAAACTTGCCGGTCACAACGCATCGAGAATTTGTTTCGTCGTAATCCGACGAATTTTTACGGATTTTCCTAGGGGTACCACTAGGAAAAATCACCAAAATCGTAAAAAGTTGTGAAATTTTGGATCCGGGTCCAATAATTAAGGAAAACTCGATTGCAATAGTTACTGGAAGATTGTCGGTCACAACACATCGAGAATTGGCTTCGTCGGAATCCGACGAATTTTTACGGATTTCCCTAGGGGGTACCACTAGGAAAAATCACCAAAATCGTAAAAAGTGGTGAAATTTTGGATCCGAGTCCAATAATTCAGGAAAACTCGATTGGAATAGCTACTGGAAGCTTGCCGGTCACAACGCATCGAGAATTGGCTTCATCGGAATCCGACGAATTTTTACGGATTTCCCTAGGGGTACCACTAGGGAAAATCACCAAAATCGAGAAATCGTAAAAAGATGTAAAATTTTGGATCCGAGTCCAATAATTCAGGAAAACTCGATTCAAATAGCTACTAGAAGCTTGCCGGTCACAACGCATCGAGAATTGGCTTCATCGGAATCCGACGAATTTTTACGAATTTCCCTAGGGGTACCACTAGGAAAAATCACCAAAATCGAGAAATCGTAAAAAGTGGTGAAATTTTGGATCCGAGTCCAATAATTCAGGAAAACTCGATTGGAATAGCTACTGGAAGCTTGCCGGTCACAACGCATCGATAATTGCCTTCGTCGAAATACGACGACTTTTTACGGATTTCCCTAGGGGTACCACTAGGGAAAATCACCAAAATCGAGAATCGTAAAAAGTGGTGAAATTTTGGATCCGAGTCCAATAATTCAGGAAAACTCGATTGGAATAGCTACTGGAAGCTTGCCGGTCACAACGCATTGAGAATTGAATTCGTCGGAATCCGACGAATTTTTACGGATTTCCCTAGGGGTACCACTAGGGAAAATCACCAAAATCGTAAAAAGTGGTGAAATTTTGGATCCGAGTCCAATAATTCAGGAAAACTCGATTGGAATAGTTACTGGAAGCTTGCCGGTCACAACGCATTGAGAATTGGTTTCGTCAGAATCCGACGAATTTTTACGGATTTCCCTAGGGGTACCACTAGGGAAAATCACCAAAATCGAGAAATCGTAAAAAGTGGTGAAATTTTGGATCCGAGTCCAATAATTCAGGAAAACTCGATTGGAATAGCTACTGGAAGCTTGCCGGTCACAACGCATCGAGAATTGGTTTCGTCGGAATCCGACGAATTTTTACGGATTTCCCTAGGGGTACCACTAGGGAAAATCACCAAAATCGAGAAATCGTAAAAAGTGGTAAAATTTTTGATCCGAGTCCAATAATTCAGGAAAACTCGATTGGAATAGCTACTGGAAGCTTGCCGGTCACAACGCATAGAGAATTGGCTTCATCGGAATCCGACGAATTTTTACGGATTTCCCTAGGGGTACCACTAGGGAAAATCACCAAAATCGAGAAATCGTAAAAAGTGGTGAAATTTTTGATCCGCGTCCAATAATTCAGGAAAACTCGATTGGAATAGCTACTGGAAGCTTGCCGGTCACAACGCATCGATAATTGCCTTCGTCGAAATACGACGAATTTTTACGGATTTCCCTAGGGGTACCACTAGGGAAAATCACCAAAATCGTAAAAAGTGGTGAAATTTTTGATCCGGGTCCAATAATTAAGGAAAACTCGATTGCAATAGTTACTGGAAGCTTGTCGGTCACAACACATCGAGAATTGGTTACGTCGGAATCCGACGAATTTTTACGGATTTCCCTAGGGGGTACCACTAGGGAAAATCACCAAAATCGTAAAAAGTGGTGAAATTTTGGATCCGAGTCCAATAATTCAGGAAAACTCGATTGGAATAGCTACTGGAAGCTTGCCGGTCACAACGCATCGAGAATTGGTTTCGTCGGAATCCGACGAATTTTTACGGATTTCCCTAGGGGTACCACTAGGGAAAATCACCAAAATCGAGAAATCGTAAAAAGTGGTAAATTTTTGATCCGAGTCCAATAATTCAGGAAAACTCGATTGGAATAGCTACTGGAAGCTTGCCGGTCACAACGCATCGAGAATTGGTTTCGTCGTAATCCGACGAATTTTTACGGATTTTCCTAGGGGTACCACTAGGAAAAATCACCAAAATCGTAAAAAGTGGTGAAATTTTGGATCCGAGTCCAATAATTAAGGAAAACTCGATTGCAATAGTTACTGGAAGCTTGTCGGTCACAACACATCGAGAATTGGTTTCGTCGGAATCCGACGAATTTTTACGGATTTCCCTAGGGGGTACCACTAGGGAAAATCACCAAAATCGTAAAAAGTGGTGAAATTTTGGATCCGAGTCCAATAATTCAGGAAAACTCGATTGGAATAGCTACTGCAAGCTTGCCGGTCACAACGCATCGAGAATTGGTTTCGTCGGAATCCGACGAATTTTTACGGATTTCCCTAGGGGTACCACTAGGGAAAATCACGAAAATCGAGAAATCGTAAAAAGTGGTAAAATTTTTTATCCGAGTCCAATAATTCAGGAAAACTCGATTGGAATAGCTACTGGAAGCTTGCCGGTCACAACGCATCGAGAATTGGCTTCATCGGAATCCGACGAATTTTTACGGATTTTCCTAGGGGTACCACTAGGGAAAATCACCAAAATCGAGAAATCGTAAAAAGTGGTGAAATTTTTGATCCGCGTCCAATAATTCAGGAGAACTCGATTGGAATAGCTACTGGAAGCTTGCCGGTCACAACGCATCGAGAATTGGTTTCGTCGGAATCCGACGAATTTTTACGGATTTCCCTAGGGGTACCACTAGGGAAAATCACCAAAATCGAGAAATCGTAAAAAGTGGTGAAATTTTTGATCCGAGTCCAATAATTCAGGAAAACTCGATTGGAATAGCTACTGGAAACTTGCCGGTCACAACGCATCGAGAATTGGTTTCGTCGTAATCCGACGAATTTTTACGGATTTTCCTAAGGGTACCACTAGGAAAAATCACCAAAATCGTAAAAAGTGGTGAAATTTTTGATCCGGGTCCAATAATTAAGGAAACATCGATTGCAATAGTTACTGGAAGCTTGTCGGTCATAACACATCGAGAATTGGTTTCGTCGGGATCCGACGAATTTTTACGGATTTCCCTAGGGGGTACCACTAGGGAAAATCACCAAAATCGTAAAAAGTGGTGAAATTTTGGATCCGAGTCCAATAATTCAGGAAAACTCGATTGGAATAGCTACTGGAAGCTTGCCGGTCACAACGCATCGAGAATTGGTTTCGTCGGAATCCGACGAATTTTTACGGATTTCCCTAGGGGTACCACTAGGGAAAATCACCAAAATCGAGAAATCGTAAAAAGTGGTAAAATTTTTGATCCGAGTCCAATAATTCAGGAAAACTCGATTGGAATAGCTACTGGAAGCTTGCCGGTCACAACGCATAGAGAATTGGCTTCATCGGAATCCGACGAATTTTTACGGATTTCCCTAGGGGTACCACTAGGGAAAATCACCAAAATCGAGAAATCGTAAAAAGTGGTAAAATTTTTGATCCGCGTCTAATAATTCAGGAAAACTCGATTGGAATAGCTACTGGAAGCTTGCCGGTCACAACGCATCGATAATTGCCTTCGTCGAAATACGACGAATTTTTACGGATTTCCCTAGGGGTACCACTAGGGAAAATCACCAAAATCGTAAAAAGTGGTGAAATTTTTGATCCGAGTCCAATAATTCAGGAAAACTCGATTGGAATAGCTACTGGAAGCTTGCCGGTCACAACGCATTGAGAATTGGTTTCGTCGGAATCCGACGAATTTTTACGGATTTCCCTAGGGGTACCACTAGGGAAAATCACCAAAATCGAGAAATCGTAAAAAATGGTGAAATTTTTGATCCGAGTCCAATAATTCAGGAAAACTCGATTGGAATAGCTACTGGAAACTTGCCGGTCACAACGCATCGAGAATTGGTTTCGTCGTAATCCGACGAATTTTTACGGATTTTCCTAGGGGTACCACTAGGAAAAATCACCAAAATCGTAAAAAGTGGTGAAATTTTGGATCCGAGTCCAATAATTAAGGAAAACTCGATTGCAATAGTTACTGGAAGCTTGTCGGTCACAACACATCGAGAATTGGTTTCGTCGAAATCCGACGAATTTTTACGGATTTCCCTAGGGGGTACCACTAGGGAAAATCACCAAAATCGTAAAAAGTGGTGAAATTTTGGATCCGAGTCCAATAATTCAGGAAAACTCGATTGGAATAGCTACTGAAAGCTTGCCGGTCACAACGCATCGAGAATTGGTTTCGTCGGAATCCGACGAATTTTTACGGATTTCCCTAGGTGTACCACTAGGGAAAATCACGAAAATCGAGAAATCGTAAAAAGTGGTAAAATTTTTTATCCGAGTCCAATAATTCAGGAAAACTCGATTGGAATAGCTACTGGAAACTTGCCGGTCACAATGCATCGAGAATTGGTTTCGTCGTAATCCGACGAATTTTTACGGATTTTCCTAGGGGTACCACTAGGAAAAATCACCAAAATCGTAAAAAGTGGTGAAATTTTGGATCCGGGTCCAATAATTAAGGAAAACTCGATTGCAATAGTTACTGGAAGCTTGTCGGTCACAACACATCGAGAATTGGTTTCGTCGGAATCCGACGAATTTTTACGGATTTCCCTAGGGGTACCACTAGGGAAAATCACCAAAATCGAGAAATCGTAAAAAGTGGTAAAATTTTTGATCCGCGTCCAATAATTCAGGAAAACTCGATTGGAATAACTACTGGAAGCTTGCCGGTCACAACGCATCGAGAATTGGTTTCGTCGAAATCCGACGAATTTTTACGGATTTCCCTAGGGGTACCACTAGGGAAAATCACAAAAATCGAGAAATCGTAAAAAGTGGTGAAATTTTTGATCCGAGTCCAATAATTCAGGAAAACTCGATTGGAATAGCTACTGGAAACTTGCCGGTCACAATTCATCGAGAATTGGTTTCGTCGTAATCCGACGAATTTTTACGGATTTTCCTAGGGGTACCACTAGGAAAAATCACCAAAATCGTAAAAAGTGGTGAAATTTTGGATCCGGGTCCAATAATTAAGGAAAACTCGATTGCAATAGTTACTGGAAGCTTGTCGGTCATAACACATCGAGAATTGGTTTCGTCGGAATCCGACGAATTTTTACGGATTTCCCTAGGGGGTACCACTAGGGAAAATCACCAAAATCGTAAAAAGTGGTGAAATTTTGGATCCGAGTCCAATAATTCAGGAAAACTCGATTGGAATAGCTACTGGAAGCTTGCCGGTCACAACGCATCGAGAATTGGTTTCGTCGGAATCCGACGAATTTTTACGGATTTCCCTAGGGGTACCACTAGGGAAAATCACCAAAATTGAGAAATCGTAAAAAGTGGTGAAATTTTTGATCCGCGTCCAATAATTCAGGAGAACTCGATTGGAATAGCTACTGGAAGCTTGCCGGTCACAACGCATCGAGAATTGGTTTCGTCGGAATCCGACGAATTTTTACGGATTTCCCTAGGGGTACCACTAGGGAAAATCACCAAAATCGAGAAATCGTTAAAAGTGGTGAAATTTTTGATCCGAGTCCAATAATTCAGGAAAACTCGATTGGAATAGCTACTGGAAACTTGCCGGTCACAACGCATCGAGAATTGGTTTCGTCGTAATCCGACGAATTTTTACGGATTTTCCTAGGGGTACCACTAGGAAAAATCACCAAAATCGTAAAAAGTGGTGAAATTTTGGATCCGGGTCCAATAATTAAGGAAAACTCGATTGCAATAGTTACTGGAAGCTTGTCGGTCACAACACATCGAGAATTGGTTTCGTCGGAATCCGACGAATTTTTACGGATTTCCCTAGGGGTACCACTAGGGAAAATCACCAAAATCGAGAAATCGTAAAAAGTGGTGAAATTTTTGATCCGCGTCCAATAATTCAGGAAAACTCGATTGGAATAGCTACTGGAAGCTTGCCGGTCACAACGCATCGATAATTGCCTTCGTCGAAATACGACGAATTTTTACGGATTTCCCTAGGTGTACCACTAGGGAAAATCACCAAAATCGTAAAAAGTGGTGAAATTTTTGATCCGAGTCCAATAATTCAGGAAAACTCGATTGGAATAGCTACTGGAAGCTTGCCGGTCACAACGCATCGAGAATTGGTTTCGTCGGAATCCGACGAATTTTTACGGATTTTCCTAGGGGTACCACTAGGGAAAATCACCAAAATCGAGAAATCGTAAAAAGTGGTGAAATTTTTGATCCGAGTCCAATAATTCAGGAAAACTCGATTGAAATAGCTACTGGAAACTTGCCGGTCACAACGCATCGAGAATTAGTTTCGTCGTAATCCGACGAATTTTTACGGATTTTCCTAGGGGTACCACTAGGGAAAATCACCAAAATCGTATAAAGTGGTGAAATTTTGGATCCGAGTCCAATAATTCAGGAAAACTTGATTGGAATAGCTACTGGAAGCTTGCCGGTCACAACGCATCGAGAATTGGTTTCGTCGGAATCCGACGAATTTTTACGGATTTCCCTAGGGGTACCACTAGGGAAAATCACGAAAATCGAGAAATCGTAAAAAGTGGTAAAATTTTTGATCCAAGTCCAATAATTCAGGAAAACTCGATTGGAATAGCTACTGGAAGCTTGCCGGTCACAACGCATCGAGAATTTGCTTCATCGGAATCCGACGAATTTTTACGGATTTCCCTAGGGGTACCACTAGAGAAAATCACCAAAATCGAGAAATCGTAAAAAGTGGTGAAATTTTTTATCCGCATCCAATAATTCAGGAAAACTCGATTGGAATAGCTACTCGAAACTTGCCGGTCACAACGCATCGAGAATTGGTTTCGTCGGAATCCGACGAATTTTTACGGATTTCCCTAGGGGTACCACTAGGGAAAATCACCAAAATCGAGAAATCGTAAAAAGTGGTGAAATTTTTGATCCGAGTCCAATAATTCAGGAAAACTCGATTGGAATAGCTACTGGAAACTTGCCGGTCACAACGCATCGAGAATTTGTTTCGTCGTAATCCGACGAATTTTTACGGATTTTCCTAGGGGTACCACTAGGAAAAATCACCAAAATCGTAAAAAGTGGTGAAATTTTGGATCCGGGTCCAATAAATAAGGAAAACTCGATTGCAATAGTTACTGGAAGCTTGTCGGTCACAACACATCGAGAATTGGTTTCGTCGGAATCCGACGAATTTTTACGGATTTCCCTAGGGGGTACCACTAGGGAAAATCACCAAAATCGTAAAAAGTGGTGAAATTTTGGATCCGAGTCCAATAATTCAGGAAAACTCGATTGGAATAGCTACTGGAAGCTTGCCGGTCACAACGCATCGAGAATTGGCTTCATCGGAATCCGACGAATTTTTACGGATTTTCCTAGGGGTACCACTAGGGAAAATCACCAAAATCGAGAAATCGTAAAAAGTGGTGAAATTTTTGATCCGCGTCCAATAATTCAGGAAAACTCGATTGGAATAGCTACTGGAAGCTTGCCGGTCACAACGCATCGATAATTGCCTTCGTCGAAATACGACGAATTTTTACGGATTTCCCTAGGGGTACCACTAGGGAAAATCACCAAAATCGTAAAAAGTGGTGAAATTTTGGATCCGAGTCCAATAATTCAGGAAAACTCGATTGGAATAGCTACTGGAAGCTTGCCGGTCACAACGCATCGATAATTGCCTTCGTCGAAATACGACGACTTTTTACGGATTTTCCTAGGGGTACCACTAGGGAAAATCACCAAAATTGAGAAATCGTAAAAAGTGGTAAAATTTTGGATCCGAGTCCAATAATTCAGGAAAACTCGATTCGAATAGCTACTGGAAGCTTGCCGGTCACAACGCATCGAGAATTGGCTTCATCGGAATCCGACGAAATTTTACGGATTTCCCTAGGGGTACCACTAGGAAAAATCACCAAAATCGAGAAATCGTAAAAAGTGGTGAAATTTTGGATCCGAGTCCAATAATTCAGGAAAACTCGATTGGAATAGCTACTGGAAGCTTGCCGGTCACAACGCATCGATAATTGCCTTCGTCGAAATACGACGACTTTTTACGGATTTCCCTAGGTGTACCACTAGGGAAAATCACCAAAATCGAGAAATCGTAAAAAGCGGTGAAATTTTGGATCCGAGTCCAATAATTCAGGAAAACTCGATTGGAATAGCTACTGGAAGCTTGCCGGTCACAACGCATTGAGAATTGGATTCGTCGAAATCCGACGAATTTTTACGGATTTCCCTAGGGGTACCACTAGGGAAAATCACCAAAATCGTAAAAAGTGGTGAAATTTTGGATCCGAGTCCAATAATTCAGGAAAACTCGATTGGAATAGCTACTGGAAGCTTGCCGGTCACAACGCATCGAGAATTGGTTTCGTCGAAATCCGACGAATTTTTACGGATTTCCCTAGGGGTACCACTAGGGAAAATCACCAAAATCGAGAAATCGTAAAAAGTGGTGAAATTTTTGATCCGAGTCCAATAATTCAGGAAAACTCGATTGGAATAGCTACTGGAAACTTGCCGGTCACAACGCATCGAGAATTGGTTTCGTCGTAATCCGACGAATTTTTACGGATTTTCCTAGGGGTACCACTAGGAAAAATCACCAAAATCGTAAAAAGTGGTGAAATTTTGGATCCGGGTCCAATAATTAAGGAAAACTCGATTGCAATAGTTACTGGAAGCTTGTCGGTCACAACACATCGAGAATTGGTTTCGTCGGAATCCGATGAATTTTTACGGATTTCCCTAGGGGGTACCACTAGGGAAAATCACCAAAATCGTAAAAAGTGGTGAAATTTTGGATCCGAGTCCAATAATTCAGGAAAACTCGATTGGAATAGCTACTGGAAGCTTGCCGGTCACAACGCATCGAGAATTGGTTTCGTCGGAATCCGACGAATTTTTACGGATTTCCCTAGGGGTACCACTAGGGAAAATCACCAAAATCGAGAAATCGTAAAAAGTGGTGAAATTTTTGATCCGCGTCCAATAATTCAGGAAAACTCGATTGGAATAGCTACTGGAAGCTTGCCGGTCACAACGCATCGATAATTGCCTTCGTCGAAATACGACGAATTTTTACGGATTTCCCTAGGGGTACCACTAGGTAAAATCACCAAAATCGAGAAATCGTAAAAAGTGGTGAAATTTTGGATCCGAGTCCAATAATTCAGGAAAACTCGATTGGAATAGCTACTGGAAGCTTGCCGGTCACAACGCATCGAGAATTGGCTTTGTCGGAATCCGACGAATTTTTACGGATTTCCCTAGGGGTACCACTAGGGAAAATCACCAAAATCGTAAAAAGTGGTGAAAGTTTGGATCCGAGTCCAATAATTCAGGAAAACTCGATTGGAATAGCTACTGGAAGCTTGCCGGTCACAACGCATCGAGAATTGGTTTCGTCTGAATCCTACGAATTTTTACGGATTTCCCTAGGGGTACCACTAAGGAAAATCACCAAAATCGAGAAATCGTAAAAAGTGGTGAAATTTTGGATCCGTGTCCAATAATTCAGGAAAACTCGATTGGAATAGCTACTGGAAACTTGCCGGTCACAACGCATCGAGAATTGATTTCGTCGTAATCCGACGAATTTTTACGAATTTTCCTAGGGGTACCACTATGAAAAATCACCAAAATCGTAAAAAGTTGTGAAATTTTTAATCCGGGTCCAATAATTAAGGAAAACTCGATTGCAATAGTCACTGGAAGCTTGTCGGTCACAACACATCTAGAATTGGCTTCGTCGGAATCCGACGAATTTTTACGGATTTCCCTAGGGGTACCACTAGGAAAAATCACCAAAATCGAGAAATCGTAAAAAGTGGTGAAATTTTGGATCCGAGTCCAATAATTCAGGAAAACTCGATTGGAATAGCTACTGGAAGCTTGCCGGTCACAACGCATCGATAATTGCCTTCGTCGAAATACGACGACTTTTTACGGATTTCCCTAGGTGTACCACTAGGGAAAATCACCAAAATCGAGAAATCGTAAAAAGCGGTGAAATTTTGGATCCGAGTCCAATAATTCAGGAAAACTCGATTGGAATAGCTACTGGAAGCTTGCCGGTCACAACGCATTGAGAATTGGATTCGTCGAAATCCGACGAATTTTTACGGATTTCCCTAGGGGTACCACTAGGGAAAATCACCAAAATCGTAAAAAGTGGTGAAATTTTGGATCCGAGTCCAATAATTCAGGAAAACTCGATTGGAATAGCTACTGGAAGCTTGCCGGTCACAACGCATCGAGAATTGGTTTCGTCGAAATCCGACGAATTTTTACGGATTTCCCTAGGGGTACCACTAGGGAAAATCACCAAAATCGAGAAATCGTAAAAAGTGGTGAAATTTTTGATCCGAGTCCAATAATTCAGGAAAACTCGATTGGAATAGCTACTGGAAACTTGCCGGTCACAACGCATCGAGAATTGGTTTCGTCGTAATCCGACGAATTTTTACGGATTTTCCTAGGGGTACCACTAGGAAAAATCACCAAAATCGTAAAAAGTGGTGAAATTTTGGATCCGGGTCCAATAATTAAGGAAAACTCGATTGCAATAGTTACTGGAAGCTTGTCGGTCACAACACATCGAGAATTGGTTTCGTCGGAATCCGACGAATTTTTACGGATTTCCCTAGGGGGTACCACTAGGGAAAATCACCAAAATCGTAAAAAGTGGTGAAATTTTGGATCCGAGTCCAATAATTCAGGAAAACTCGATTGGAATAGCTACTGGAAGCTTGCCGGTCACAACGCATCGAGAATTGGTTTCGTCGGAATCCGACGAATTTTTACGGATTTCCCTAGGGGTACCACTAGGGAAAATCACCAAAATCGAGAAATCGTAAAAAGTGGTGAAATTTTTGATCCGCGTCCAATAATTCAGGAAAACTCGATTGGAATAGCTACTGGAAGCTTGCCGGTCACAACGCATCGATAATTGCCTTCGTCGAAATACGACGAATTTTTACGGATTTCCCTAGGGGTACCACTAGGGAAAATCACCAAAATCGAGAAATCGTAAAAAGTGGTGAAATTTTGGATCCGAGTCCAATAATTCAGGAAAACTCGATTGGAATAGCTACTGGAAGCTTGCCGGTCACAACGCATCGAGAATTAGCTTTGTCGGAATCCGACGAATTTTTACGGATTTCCCTAGGGGTACCACTAGGGAAAATCACCAAAATCGTAAAAAGTGGTGAAATTTTGGATCCGAGTCCAATAATTCAGGAAAACTCGATTGGAATAGCTACTGGAAGCTTGCCGATCACAACGCATCGAGAATTGGTTTCGTCTGAATCCTACGAATTTTTACGAATTTCCCTAGGGGTACCACTAAGGAAAATCACCAAAATCGAGAAATCGTAAAAAGTGGTGAAATTTTGGATCCGTGTCCAATAATTCAGGAAAACTCGATTGGAATAGCTACTGGAAACTTGCCGGTCACAACGCATCGAGAATTGATTTCGTCGTAATCCGACGAATTTTTACGAATTTTCCTAGGGGTACCACTATGAAAAATCACCAAAATCGTAAAAAGTTGTGAAATTTTTAATCCGGGTCCAATAATTAAGGAAAACTCGATTGCAATAGTCACTGGAAGCTTGTCGGTCACAACACATCTAGAATTGGCTTCGTCGGAATCCGACGAATTTTTACGGATTTCCCTAGGGGTACCACTAGGAAAAATCACCAAAATCGAGAAATCGTAAAAAGTGGTGAAATTTTAGATCCGAGTCCAATAATTAAGGAAAACTCGATTGGAATAGATACTGGAATCTTGCCGGTCACAACGCATCGAGAATTGGTTTCGTCGGAATCCGACGAATTTTTACGGATTTCCCTAGTGGTACCACTAGGGAAAATCACCAAAATCGAGAAATCGTAAAAAGTGGTGAAATTTTGGATCCGAGTCCAATAATTCAGGAAAACTCGATTGGAATAGCTACTGGAAACTTGCCGGTCACAACGCATCGAGAATTGGTTTCGTCGTAATCCGACGAATTTTTACGGATTTCCCTAGGGGGTACCACTAGGGAAAATCACCAAAATCGTAAAAAGTGGTGAAATTTTTGATCCGAGTCCAATAATTCAGGAAAACTCGATTGGAATAGCTACTGGAAGCCTTTCAGTCACAACACATCGAGAATTGGCTTCGTCGGAATCCGACGAATTTTTACGGATTTCCCTAGGGGGTACCAGTAGGGAAAATCACCAAAATCGAGAAATCGTAAAAAGTGGTGAAATTTTGGATCCGAGTCCAATAATTCAGGAAAACTCGATTGGAATAGCTACTGGAACCTTGCCGGTCACAACGCATCGAGAATTGACTTCGTCGGAATTCGACGAATTTTTACGGATTTTCCTAGGGGTACCACTAGGGAAAATCACCAAAATCGTAAAAAGTGTTGAAATTTTGGATCCGAGTCCAATAATTAAGGAAAACTCGATTGGAATAGCTACTGGAAGCTTACCGGTCACAACACATCTAGAATTTGTTTCGTCGGAATCCGACAAATTTTTACGGATTTCCCTAGGGGTACCACTAGGAAAAATCACCAAAATCGAGAAATCGTAAAAAGTGGTGAAATTTTGGATCCGAGTCCAATAATTCAGGAAAACTCGATTGGAATAGCTACTGGAAGCTTGCCGGTCACAACGCATCGATAATTGCCTTCGTCGAAATACGACGACTTTTTACGGATTTCCCTAGGGGTACCACTAGGGAAAATCACCAAAATCGAGAAATCGTAAAAAGTGGTAAAATTTTGGATCCGAGTCCAATAATTCAGGAAAACTCGATTCGAATAGCTACTGGAAGCTTGCCGGTCACAACGCATCGAGAATTGGCTTCATCGGAATCCGACGAATTTTTACGGATTTCCCTAGGGGTACCACTAGGAAAAATCACCAAAATCGAGAAATCGTAAAAAGTGGTGAAATTTTGGATCCGAGTCCAATAATTCAGGAAAACGCGATTGGAATAGCTACTGGAAGCTTGCCGGTCACAACGCATCGATAATTGCTTTCGTCGAAATACGACGACTTTTTACGGATTTCCCTAGGGGTACCACTAGGAAAAATCACCAAAATCGAGAAATCGTAAAAAGTGGTGAAATTTTTGATCCGAGTCCAATAATTAAGGAAAACTCGATTGGAATAGCTACTGGAAGCTTGCCGGTCACAACGCATCGAGAATTGGTTTCGTCGGAATCCGACGAATTTTTACGGATTTCCCTAGGGGTACCACTAGGGAAAATCACCAAAATCGAGAAATCGTAAAAAGTGGTGAAATTTTTGATCCGCGTCCAATAATTCAGGAAAACTCGATTGGAATAGCTACTGGAAGCTTGCCGGTCACAACGCATCGATAATTGCCTTCGTCGAAATACGACGAATTTTTACGGATTTCCCTAGGGGTACCACTAGGAAAAATCACCAAAATCGAGAAATCGTAAAAAGTGGTGAAATTTTGGATCCGAGTCCAATAATTCAGGAAAACTCGATTGGAATAGCTACTGGAAGCTTGCCGGTCACAACGCATTGAGAATTGGCTTTGTCGGAATCCGACGAATTTTTACGGATTTCCCTAGGGGTACCACTAGGAAAAATCACCAAAATCGAGAAATCGTAAAAAGTGGTGAAATTTTGGATCCGAGTCCAATAATTCAGGAAAACGCGATTGGAATAGCTACTGGAAACTTGCCGGTCACAACGCATCGATAATTGCTTTCGTCGAAATACGACGACTTTTTACGGATTTCCCTAGGGGTACCACTAGGGAAAATCACCAAAATCGAGAAATCGTAAAAAGTGGTGAAATTTTGGATCCGAGTCCAATAATTCAGGAAAACTCGATTGGAATAGCTACTGGAAGCTTGCCGGTCACAACGCATCGAGAATTGGATTCGTCGGAATCCGACGAATTTTTACGGATTTCCCTAGGGGTACCACTAGGGAAAATCACCAAAATCGTAAAAAGTGGTGAAATTTTGGATCCGAGTCCAATAATTCAGGAAAACTCGATTGGAATAGCTACTGGAAGCTTGCCGGTCACAACGCATCGAGAATTGGTTTCGTCGGAATCCGACGAATTTTTACGGATTTCCCTAGGGGTACCACTAGGGAAAATCACCAAAATCGAGAAATCGTAAAAAGTGGTGAAATTTTGGATCCGCGTCCAATAATTCAGGAAAACTCGATTGGAATAGCTACTGGAAGCTTGCCGGTCACAACGCATCGATAATTGCCTTCGTCGAAATACGACGAATTTTTACGGATTTCCCTAGGGGTACCACTAGGAAAAATCACCAAAATCGAGAAATCGTAAAAAGTGGTGAAATTTTGGATCCGAGTCCAATAATTCAGGAAAACTCGATTGGAATAGCTACTGGAAACTTGCCGGTCACAACGCATCGAGAATTGGTTTCGTCGTAATCCGACGAATTTTTACGGATTTTCCTAGGGGTACCACTAGCAAAAATCACCAAAATCGTAAAAAGTGGTGAAATTTTGGATCCGGGTCCAATAATTAAGGAAAACTCGATTGCAATAGTTACTGGAAGCTTGTCGGTCACAACACATCGAGAATTGGTTTCGTCGGAATCCGACGAATTTTTACGGATTTCCCTAGGGGTACCACTAAGAAAAATCACCAAAATTGAGAAATCGTAAAAAGTGGTGAAATTTTGGATCCGTGTCCAATAATTCAGGAAAACTCGATTGGAATAGCTACTGGAAACTTGCCGGTCACAACGCTTCGAGAATTGATTTCGTCGTAATCCGACGAATTTTTACGAATTTTCCTAGGGGTACCACTATGAAAAATCACCAAAATCGTAAAAAGTTGTGAAATTTTTGATCCGGGTCCAATAATTAAGGAAAACTCGATTGCAATAGTCACTGGAAGCTTGTAGGTCACAACACATCTAGAATTGGCTTCGTCGGAATCCGACGAATTTTTACGGATTTCCCTAGGGGTACCACTAGGGAAAATCACCAAAATCGAGAAATCGTAAAAAGTGGTGAAATTTTGGATCCGAGTCCAATAATTAAGGAAAACTCGATTGGAATAGATACTGGAATCTTGCCGGTCACAACGCATCGAGAATTGGTTTCGTCGGAATCCGACGAATTTTTACGGATTTCTCTAGGGGTACCACTAGGGAAAATCACCAAAATCGAGAAATCGTAAAAAGTGGTGAAATTTTTGATCCGCATCCAATAATTCAGGAAAACTCGATTGGAATAGCTACTGGAAGCTTGCCGGTCACAACGCATCGATAATTGCCTTCGTCGAAATACGACGAATTTTTACGGATTTCCCTAGGGGTACCACTAGGGAAAATCACCAAAATCGAAAAATCGTAAAAAGTGGTGAAATTTTGGATCCGAGTCCAATAATTCAGGAAAACTCGATTGGAATAGCTAGTGGAAGCTTGCCGGTCACAACGCATCGAGAATTGGCTTAGTCGGAATCCGACGAATTTTTACGGATTTCCCTAGGGGTACCACTAGGGAAAATCACCAAAATCGTAAAAAGTGGTGAAATTTTGGATCCGAGTCCAATAATTCATGAAAACTCGATTGGAATAGCTACTGGAAGCTTGCCGGTCACAACGCATCGAGAATTGGTTTCGTCTGAATCCTACGAATTTTTACGGATTTCCCTAGGGGTACCACTAAGGAAAATCACCAAAATCGAGAAATCGTAAAAAGTGGTGAAATTTTGGATCCGTGTTCAATAATTCAGGAAAACTCGATTGGAATAGCTACTGGAAACTTGCCGGTCACAACGCATCGAGAATTGATTTCGTCGTAATCCGACGAATTTTTACGAATTTTCCTAGGGGTACCACTATGAAAAATCACCAAAATCGTAAAAAGTTGTGAAATTTTTGATCCGGGTCCAATAATTAAGGAAAACTCGATTGCAATAGTCACTGGAAGCTTGTCGGTCACAACACATCTAGAATTGGCTTCGTCGGAATCCGACGAATTTTTACGGATTTCCCTAGGGGTACCACTAGGGAAAATCACCAAAATCGAGAAATCGTAAAAAGTGGTGAAATTTTGGATCCGAGTCCAATAATTAAGGAAAACTCGATTGGAATAGATACTGGAATCTTGCCGGTCACAACGCATCGAGAATTGGTTTCGTCGGAATCCGACGAATTTTTACGGATTTCCCTAGTGGTACCACTAGGGAAAATCACCAAAATCGAGAAATCCTAAAAAGTGGTGAAATTTTGGATCCGAGTCCAATAATTCAGGAAAACTCGATTGGAATAGCTACTGGAAACTTGCCGGTCACAACGCATCGAGAATTGGTTTCGTCGTAATCCGACGAATTTTTACGGATTTCCCTAGGGGGTACCACTAGGGAAAATCACCAAAATCGTAAAAAGTGGTGAAATTTTTGATCCGAGTCCAATAATTCAGGAAAACTCGATTGGAATAGCTACTGGAAGCCTGTCAGTCACAACACATCGAGAATTGGCTTCGTCGGAATCCGACGAATTTTTACGGATTTCCCTAGGGGGTACCACTAGGGAAAATCACCAAAATCGTAAAAAGTGATGAAATTTTTGATCCGCGTCCAATAATTCAGGAAAACTCAATTGGAATAGGTACTGGAAGCTTGCCGGTCACAACGCATCGAGAATTGGTTTCGTCGGAATCCGACGAATTTTTACGGATTTTCCTAGGGGTACCACTAGGGAAAATCACCAAAATCGAGAAATCGTAAAAAGTGGTAAAATTTTAGATCCGAGTCCAATAATTCAGGAAAACTCGATTGGAATAGCTACTTGAAGCTTGCCGGTCACAACGCATCGAGAATTGGCTTCGTCGGAATCCGACGAATTTTTACGGATTTCCCTAGGGGTACCACTATGGAAAATCACCAAAATCGTAAAAAGTGGTGAAATTTTGGATCCGAGTCCAATAATTCAGGAAAACACGATTGGAATAGCTACTGGAAGCTTTCCGGTCAAAACGAATCGAGAATTGGTTTCGTCGGAATCTGACGAATTTTTACGGATTTTTCTAGGAGTACCACTAGGAAAAATCACCAAAATCGAGAAATCGTAAAAAGTCGTGAAATTTTGGATCCGAGTCCAATAATTCAGGAAAACTCGATTGGAATAGCTACTGGAACCTTGCCGGTCACAACGCATCGAGAATTTACTTCGTCCGAATTCGACGAATTTTTACGGATTTTCCTAGGGGTACCACTAGGGAAAATCACCAAAATCGTAAAAAGTGTTGAAATTTTGGATCCGAGTCCAATAATTCAGGAAAACTCGATTGGAAAAGGTACTGAAAGCTTGCCGGTCACAACGCATCGAGAATTGGCTTCATCGGAATCCGATGAATTTTTACGGATTTCCCTAGGGGTACCACTAGGGAAAATCACCAAAATCGAGAAATCGTAAAAAGTGGTGAAATTTTTGATCCGAGTCCAATAATTCAGGAAAACTCGATTGGAATAGCTACTGGAAACTTGCCGGTCACAACGCATCGAGAATTGGTTTCGTCGTAATCCGACGAATTTTTACGGATTTTCCTAGGGGTACCACTAGGAAAAATCACCAAAATCGTAAAAAGTGGTGAAATTTTGGATCCGGGTCCAATAATTAAGGAAAACTCGATTGCAATAGTTACTGGAAGCTTGTCGGTCACAACACATCGAGAATTGGTTTCGTCGGAATCCGACGAATTTTTACGGATTTCCCTAGGGGGTACCACTAGGGAAAATCACCAAAATCGTAAAAAGTGGTGAAATTTTGGATCCAAGTCCAATAATTCAGGAAAACTCGATCGGAATAGCTACTGGAAGCTTGCCGGTCACAACGCATCGAGAATTGGTTTCGTCGGAATCCGACGAATTTTTACGGATTTCCCTAGGGGTACCACTAGGGAAAATCACCAAAATCGAGAAATCGTAAAAAGTGGTGAAATTTTTGATCCGCGTCCAATAATTCAGGAAAACTCGATTGGAATAGCTATTGGAAGCTTGCCGGTCACAACGCATCGATAATTGCCTTCGTCGAAATACGACAAATTTTTACGGATTTCCCTAGGGGTACCACTAGGAAAAATCACCAAAATCGAGAAATCGTAAAAAGTGGTGAAATTTTGGATCCGAGTCCAATAATTCAGGAAAACTCGATTGGAATAGCTACTGGAAGCTTGCCGGTCACAACGCATCGAGAATTGGCTTTGTCGGAATCCGACGAATTTTTACGGATTTCTCTAGGGGTACCACTAGGGAAAATCACCAAAATCGTAAAAAGTGGTGAAATTTTTGATCCGAGTCCAATAATTCAGGAAAACTCGATTGGAATAGCTACTGGAAGCTTGCCGGTCACAACGCATCGAGAATTGGTTTCGTCTGAATCCTACGAATTTTTACGGATTTTCCTAGGGGTACCACTAAGGAAAATCACCAAAATCGAGAAATCGTAAAAAGTGGTGAAATTTTGGATCCGTGTCCAATAATTCAGGAAAACTTGATTGGAATAGCTACTGGAAACTTGCCGGTCACAACGCTTCGAGAATTGATTTCGTCGTAATCCGACGAATTTTTACGAATTTTCCTAGGGGTACCACTATGAAAAATCACCAAAATCGTAAAAAGTTGTGAAATTTTTGATCCGGGTCCAATAATTAAGGAAAACTCGATTGCAATAGTCACTGGAAGCTTGTAGGTCACAACACATCTAGAATTGGCTTCGTCGGAATCCGACGAATTTTTACGGATTTCCCTAGGGGTACCACTAGGGAAAATCACCAAAATCGAGAAATCGTAAAAAGTGGTGAAATTTTGGATCCGAGTCCAATAATTAAGGAAAACTGGATTGGAATAGATACTGGAATCTTGCCGGTCACAACGCATCGAGAATTGGTTTCGTCGGAATCCGACGAATTTTTACGGATTTCCCTAGGGGTACCACTAGGGAAAATCACCAAAATCGAGAAATCGTAAAAAGTGGTGAAATTTTTGATCCGCGTCCAATAATTCAGGAAAACTCGATTGGAATAGTTACTGGAAGCTTGCCGGTCACAACGCATCGATAATTGCCTTCGTCGAAATACGACGAATTTTTACGGATTTCCCTAGGGGTACCACTAGGGAAAATCACCAAAATCGAGAAATCGTAAAAAGTGGTGAAATTTTGGATCCGAGTCCAATAATTCAGGAAAACTCGATTGGAATAGCTACTGGAAGCTTGCCGGTCACAACGCATCGAGAATTGGCTTTGTCGGAATCCGACAAATTTTTACGGATTTCCCTAGGGGTACCACTAGGGAAAATCACCAAAATCGTAAAAAGTGGTGAAATTTTGGATCCGAGTCCAATAATTCAGGAAAACTCGATTGGAATAGCTACTGGAATCTTTCCGGTCACAACGCATCGAGAATTGGTTTCGTCTGAATCCTACGAATTTTTACGGATTTCCCTAGGGGTACCACTAAGGAAAATCACCAAAATCGAGAAATCGTAAAAAGTGGTGAAATTTTGGATCCGTGTTCAATAATTCAGGAAAACTCGATTGGAATAGCTACTGGAAACTTGCCGGTCACAATGCATCGAGAATTGATTTCGTCGTAATCCGACGAATTTTTACGAATTTTCCTAGGGGTACCACTATGAAAAATCACCAAAATCGTAAAAAGTTGTGAAATTTTTGATCCGGGTCCAATAATTAAGGAAAACTCGATTGCAATAGTCACTGGAAGCTTGTCGGTCACAACACATCTAGAATTGGCTTCGTCGGAATCCGACGAATTTTTACGGATTTCCCTAGGGGTACCACTAGGGAAAATCACCAAAATCGAGAAATCGTAAAAAGTGGTGAAATTTTGGATCCGAGTCCAATAATTAAGGAAAACTCGATTGGAATAGATACTGGAATCTTGCCGGTCACAACGCATCGAGAATTGGTTTCGTCGGAATCCGACGAATTTTTACGGATTTCCCTAGTGGTACCACTAGGGAAAATCACCAAAATCGAGAAATCCTAAAAAGTGGTGAAATTTTGGATCCGAGTCCAATAATTCAGGAAAACTCGATTGGAATAGCTACTGGAAACTTGCCGGTCACAACGCATCGAGAATTGGTTTCGTCGTAATCCGACGAATTTTTAAGGATTTCCCTAGGGGGTACCACTAGGGAAAATCACCAAAATCGTAAAAAGTGGTGAAATTTTTGATCCGAGTCCAATAATTCAGGAAAACTCGATTGGAATAGCTACTGGAAGCCTGTCAGTCACAACACATCGAGAATTGGCTTCGTCGGAATCCGACGAATTTTTACGGATTTCCCTAGGGGGTACCACTAGGGAAAATCACCAAAATCGTAAAAAGTGATGAAATTTTTGATCCGCGTCCAATAATTCAGGAAAACTCAATTGGAATAGGTACTGGAAGCTTGCCGGTCACAACGCATCGAGAATTGGTTTCGTCGGAATCCGACGAATTTTTACGGATTTTCCTAGGGGTACCACTAGGGAAAATCACCAAAATCGAGAAATCGTAAAAAGTGGTAAAATTTTAGATCCGAGTCCAATAATTCAGGAAAACTCGATTGGAATAGCTACTTGAAGCTTGCCGGTCACAACGCATCGAGAATTGGCTTCGTCGGAATCCGACGAATTTTTACGGATTTCCCTAGGGGTACCACTATGGAAAATCACCAAAATCGTAAAAAGTGGTGAAATTTTGGATCCGAGTCCAATAATTCAGGAAAACTCGATTGGAATAGCTACTGGAAGCTTTCCGGTCAAAACGAATCGAGAATTGGTTTCGTCGGAATCTGACGAATTTTTACGGATTTTTCTAGGAGTACCACTAGGAAAAATCACCAAAATCGAGAAATCGTAAAAAGTCGTGAAATTTTGGATCCGAGTCCAATAATTCAGGAAAACTCGATTGGAATAGCTACTGGAACCTTGCCGGTCACAACGCATCGAGAATTTACTTCGTCCGAATTCGACGAATTTTTACGGATTTTCCTAGGGGTACCACTAGGGAAAATCACCAAAATCGTAAAAAGTGTTGAAATTTTGGATCCGAGTCCAATAATTCAGGAAAACTCGATTGGAATAGGTACTGAAAGCTTGCCGGTCACAACGCATCGAGAATTGGCTTCATCGGAATCCGATGAATTTTTACGGATTTCCCTAGGGGTACCACTAGGGAAAATCACCAAAATCGAGAAATCGTAAAAAGTGGTGAAATTTTTGATCCGAGTCCAATAATTCAGGAAAACTCGATTGGAATAGCTACTGGAAACTTGCCGGTCACAACGCATCGAGAATTGGTTTCGTCGTAATCCGACGAATTTTTACGGATTTTCCTAGGGGTACCACTAGGAAAAATCACCAAAATCGTAAAAAGTGGTGAAATTTTGGATCCGGGTCCAATAATTAAGGAAAACTCGATTGCAATAGTTACTGGAAGCTTGTCGGTCACAACACATCGAGAATTGGTTTCGTCGGAATCCGACGAATTTTTACGGATTTCCCTAGGGGGTACCACTAGGGAAAATCACCAAAATCGTAAAAAGTGGTGAAATTTTGGATCCGAGTCCAATAATTCAGGAAAACTCGATCGGAATAGCTACTGGAAGCTTGCCGGTCACAACGCATCGAGAATTGGTTTCGTCGGAATCCGACGAATTTTTACGGATTTCCCTAGGGGTACCACTAGGGAAAATCACCAAAATCGAGAAATCGTAAAAAGTGGTGAAATTTTTGATCCGCGTCCAATAATTCAGGAAAACTCGATTGGAATAGCTATTGGAAGCTTGCCGGTCACAACGCATCGATAATTGCCTTCGTCGAAATACGACAAATTTTTACGGATTTCCCTAGGGGTACCACTAGGAAAAATCACCAAAATCGAGAAATCGTAAAAAGTGGTGAAATTTTGGATCCGAGTCCAATAATTCAGGAAAACTCGATTGGAATAGCTACTGGAAGCTTGCCGGTCACAACGCATCGAGAATTGGCTTTGTCGGAATCCGACGAATTTTTACGGATTTCTCTAGGGGTACCACTAGGGAAAATCACCAAAATCGTAAAAAGTGGTGAAATTTTTGATCCGAGTCCAATAATTCAGGAAAACTCGATTGGAATAGCTACTGGAAGCTTGCCGGTCACAACGCATCGAGAATTGGTTTCGTCTGAATCCTACGAATTTTTACGGATTTCCCTAGGGGTACCACTAAGGAAAATCACCAAAATCGAGAAATCGTAAAAAGTGGTGAAATTTTGGATCCGTGTCCAATAATTCAGGAAAACTTGATTGGAATAGCTACTGGAAACTTGCCGGTCACAACGCTTCGAGAATTGATTTCGTCGTAATCCGACGAATTTTTACGAATTTTCCTAGGGGTACCACTATGAAAAATCACCAAAATCGTAAAAAGTTGTGAAATTTTTGATCCGGGTCCAATAATTAAGGAAAACTCGATTGCAATAGTCACTGGAAGCTTGTAGGTCACAACACATCTAGAATTGGCTTCGTCGGAATCCGACGAATTTTTACGGATTTCCCTAGGGGTACCACTAGGGAAAATCACCAAAATCGAGAAATCGTAAAAAGTGGTGAAATTTTGGATCCGAGTCCAATAATTAAGGAAAACTGGATTGGAATAGATACTGGAATCTTGCCGGTCACAACGCATCGAGAATTGGTTTCGTCGGAATCCGACGAATTTTTACGGATTTCCCTAGGGGTACCACTAGGGAAAATCACCAAAATCGAGAAATCGTAAAAAGTGGTGAAATTTTTGATCCGCGTCCAATAATTCAGGAAAACTCGATTGGAATAGTTACTGGAAGCTTGCCGGTCACAACGCATCGATAATTGCCTTCGTCGAAATACGACGAATTTTTACGGATTTCCCTAGGGGTACCACTAGGGAAAATCACCAAAATCGAGAAATCGTAAAAAGTGGTGAAATTTTGGATCCGAGTCCAATAATTCAGGAAAACTCGATTGGAATAGCTACTGGAAGCTTGCCGGTCACAACGCATCGAGAATTGGCTTTGTCGGAATCCGACAAATTTTTACGGATTTCCCTAGGGGTACCACTAGGGAAAATCACCAAAATCGTAAAAAGTGGTGAAATTTTGGATCCGAGTCCAATAATTCAGGAAAACTCGATTGGAATAGCTACTGGAATCTTTCCGGTCACAACGCATCGAGAATTGGTTTCGTCTGAATCCTACGAATTTTTACGGATTTCCCTAGGGGTACCACTAAGGAAAATCACCAAAATCGAGAAATCGTAAAAAGTGGTGAAATTTTGGATCCGTGTTCAATAATTCAGGAAAACTCGATTGGAATAGCTACTGGAAACTTGCCGGTCACAACGCATCGAGAATTGATTTCGTCGTAATCCGACGAATTTTTACGAATTTTCCTAGGGGTACCACTATGAAAAATCACCAAAATCGTAAAAAGTTGTGAAATTTTTGATCCGGGTCCAATAATTAAGGAAAACTCGATTGCAATAGTCACTGGAAGCTTGTCGGTCACAACACATCTAGAATTGGCTTCGTCGGAATCCGACGAATTTTTACGGATTTCCCTAGGGGTACCACTAGGGAAAATCACCAAAATCGAGAAATCGTAAAAAGTGGTGAAATTTTGGATCCGAGTCCAATAATTAAGGAAAACTCGATTGGAATAGATACTGGAATCTTGCCGGTCACAACGCATCGAGAATTGGTTTCGTCGGAATCCGACGAATTTTTACGGATTTCCCTAGTGGTACCACTAGGGAAAATCACCAAAATCGAGAAATCCTAAAAAGTGGTGAAATTTTGGATCCGAGTCCAATAATTCAGGAAAACTCGATTGGAATAGCTACTGGAAACTTGCCGGTCACAACGCATCGAGAATTGGTTTCGTCGTAATCCGACGAATTTTTACGGATTTCCCTAGGGGGTACCACTAGGGAAAATCACCAAAATCGTAAAAAGTGGTGAAATTTTTGATCCGAGTCCAATAATTCAGGAAAACTCGATTGGAATAGCTACTGGAAGCCTGTCAGTCACAACACATCGAGAATTGGCTTCGTCGGAATCCGACGAATTTTTACGGATTTTCCTAGGGGGTACCACTAGGGAAAATCACCAAAATCGTAAAAAGTGGTGAAATTTTTGATCCGCGTCCAATAATTCAGGAAAACTCAATTGGAATAGCTACTGGAAGCTTGCCGGTCACAACGCATCGAGAATTGGTTTCGTCGGAATCCGACGAATTTTTACGGATTTTCCTAGGGGTACCACTAGGGAAAATCACCAAAATCGAGAAATCGTAAAAAGTGGTAAAATTTTAGATCCGAGTCCAATAATTCAGGAAAACTCGATTGGAATAGCTACTTGAAACTTGCCGGTCACAACGCATCGAGAATTGGCTTCGTCGGAATCCGACGAATTTTTACGGATTTCCCTAGGGGTACCACTATGGAAAATCACCAAAATCGTAAAAAGTGGTGAAATTTTGGATCCGAGTCCAATAATTCAGGAAAACTCGATTGGAATAGCTACTGGAAGCTTTCCGGTCAAAACGAATCGAGAATTGGTTTCGTCGGAATCTGACGAATTTTTACGGATTTTTCTAGGAGTACCACTAGGAAAAATCACCAAAATCGAGAAATCGTAAAAAGTCGTGAAATTTTGGATCCGAGTCCAATAATTCAGGAAAACTCGATTGGAATAGCTACTGGAACCTTGCCGGTCACAACGCATCGAGAATTGACTTCGTCGGAATTCGACGAATTTTTACGGATTTTCCTAGGGGTACCACTAGGGAAAATCACCAAAATCGTAAAAAGTGTTGAAATTTTGGATCCGAGTCCAATAATTCAGGAAAACTCGATTTGAATAGGTACTGGAAGCTTGCCGGTCACAACGCATCGAGAATTGGCTTCATCGGAATCCGATGAATTTTTACGGATTTCCCTAGGGGTACCACTAGGAAAAATCACCAAAATCGAGAAATCGTAACAAGTGGTGAAATTTTTGATCCGCGTCCAATAATTCAGGAAAACTCGATTGGAATAGCTACTGGAAGCTTGCCGGTCACAATGCATCGAGAATTGATTTCGTCGGAATCCGACGAATTTTTACGGATTTCCCTAGGGGTACCACTAGGGAAAATCACCAAAATCGAGAAATCGTAAAAAGTGGTAAAATTTTAGATCCGAGTCCAATAATTCAGGAAAACTCGATTGGAATAGCTACTTGAAGCTTGCCGGTCACAACGCATCGAGAATTGGCTTCGTCGGAATCCGACGAATTTTTACGGATTTCCCTAGGGGTACCACTACGGAAAATCACCAAAATCGTAAAAAGTGGTGAAATTTTGGATCCGAGTCCAATAATTCAGGAAAACTCGATTGGAATAGCTACTGGAAGCTTTCCGGTCAAAACGAATCGAGAATTGGCTTCGTCGGAATCTGACGAATTTTTACGGATTTTTCTAGGAGTACCACTAGGAAAAATCACCAAAATCGAGAAATCGTAAAAAGTGGTGAAATTTTGGATCCGAGTCCAATAATTCAGGAAAACTCGATTGGAATAGCTACTGGAACCTTGCCGGTCACAACACATCGAGAATTGACTTCGTCGGAATTCGACGAATTTTTACGGATTTTCCTAGGGGTACCACTAGGGAAAATCACCAAAATCGTAAAAAGTGTTGAAATTTTGGATCCGAGTCCAATAATTCAGGAAAACTCGATTGGAATAGCTACTGGAAGCTTACCGGTCACAACACATCTAGAATTTATTTCGTCGGAATCCGATAAATTTTTACGGATTTCCCTAGGGGTACCACTAGGGAAAATCACAAAAATCGAGAAATCGTAAAAAGTGGTAAAATTTTTGATCCGAGTCCAATAATTCAGGAAAACTCGATTGGAACAGGTACTGGAAGCTTGCCGGTCACAACGCATCGAGAATTGGCTTCATCGGAATCCGATGAATTTTTACGGATTTCCCTAGGGGTACCCACTAGGAAAAATTACCAAAATCGAGAAATCGTAAAAAGTGGTGAAATTTTTGATCCGCGTCCAATAATTCAGGAAAACTCGATTGGAATAGCTACTTGAAGCTTGCCGGTCACAACGCATCGAGAATTGGCTTCGTCGGAATCCGACGAATTTTTACGGATTTCCCTAGGGGTACCACTACGGAAAATCACCAAAATCGTAAAAATTGGTGAAATTTTGGATCCGAGTCCAATAATTCAGGAAAACTCGATTGGAATAGCTACTGGAAGCTTTCCGGTCAAAACGAATCGAGAATTGGTTTCGTCGGAATCTGACGAATTTTTACGGATTTTTCTAGGAGTACCACTAGGAAAAATCACCAAAATCGAGAAATCGTAAAAAGTGGTGAAATTTTGGATCCGAGTCCAATAATTCAGGAAAACTCGATTGGAATAGCTACTGGAACCTTGCCGGTCAAAACGCATCAAGAATTGACTTCGTCGGAATTCGATGAATTTTTACGGATTTTCCTAGGGGTACCACTAGGGAAAATCACCAAAATCGTAAAAAGTGTTGAAATTTTGGATCCGAGTCCAATAATTCAGGAAAACTCGATTGGAATAGCTACTGGAAGCTTACCGGTCACAACACATCTAGAATTTGTTTCGTCGGAATCCGACAAATTTTTACGGATTTCCCTAGGGGTACCACTAGGGAAAATCACGAAAATCGAGAAATCGTAAAAAGTGATAAAATTTTTGATCCGAGTCCAATAATTCAGGAAAACTCGATTGGAATAGGTACTGGAAGCTTGCCGGTCACAACGCATCGAGAATTGGATTCATCGAAATCCGATGAATTTTTACGGATTTCCCTAGGGGTACCACTAGGAAAAATCACCAAAATCGAGAAATCGTAAAAAGTGGTGAAATTTTTGATCCGCGTCCAATAATTCAGGAAAACTCGATTGGAATAGCTACTGGAAGCTTGCCGGTCACAACGCATCGAGAATTGGTTTCGTCGGAATCCGACGAATTTTTACGAATTTCCCTAGGGGTACCACTAGGAAAAATCACCAAAATCGAGAAATCGTAAAAAGTGGTGAAATTTTTGATCCGAGTCCAATAATTCAGGAAAACTCGATTGGAATAGCTACTGGAAACTTGCCGGTCACAACGCATTGAGAATTGGTTTCGTCGTAATCCGACGAATTTTTACGGATTTTCCTAGGGGTACCACTAGGAAAAATCACCAAAATCGTAAAAAGTGGTGAAATTTTGGATCCTGGTCCAATAATTAAGGAAAACTCGATTGCAATAGTTACTGGAAGCTTGTCGGTCACAACACATCGAGAATTGGTTTCGTCGGAATCCGACGAATTTTTACGGATTTCCCTAGGGGGTACCACTAGGGAAAATCACCAAAATCGTAAAAAGTGTTGAAATTTTGGATCCGAGTCCAATAATTCAGGAAAACTCGATTGGAATAGCTACTGGAAGCTTACCGGTCACAACGCATCGAGAATTGGTTTCGTCGGAATCCGACGAATTTTTACGGATTTCCCTAGGGGTACTACTAGGGAAAATCACCAAAATCGAGAAATAGTAAAAAGTTGTAAAATTTTTGATCCGAGTCCAATAATTCAGGAAAACTCGATTGGAATAGCTACTGGAAGCTTGCCGGTCACAACGCATCGAGAATTGGCTTCATCGGAATCCGACGAATTTTTACGGATTTCCCTAGGGGTACCACTAGGGAAAATCACCAAAATCGAGAAATCGTAAAAAGTGGTGAAATTTTTGATCCGCGTCCAATAATTCAGGAAAACTCGATTGGAATAGCTACTGGAAGCTTGCCGGTCACAACGCATCGATAATTGCCTTCGTCGAAATACGACGAATTTTTACGGATTTCCCTAGGGGTACCACTAGGGAAAATCACCAAAATCGTAAAAAGTGGTGAAATTTTTGATCCGAGTCCAATAATTCAGGAAAACTCGATTGGAATAGCTACTGGAAGCTTGCCGGTCACAACAAATCGAGAATTGGCTTCGTCAGAATCTGATTAATTTTTACGGGTTTTCCTATGGGTACCACTAGGAAAAATAACCAAAATCGAGAAATCGTAAAAAGTGGTGAAATTTTAGATCCGAGTCGAATAATTCAGGAAAACTCGATTGGAATAGCTACTGGAAGCTTGCCGGTCACAACGCATCGATAATTGCCTTCGTCGAAATACGACGAATTTTTACGGATTTCCCTAGGGGTACCACTAGGGAAAATCACCAAAATCGAGAAATCGTAAAAAGTGGTGAAATTTTGGATCCGAGTCCAATAATTCAGGAAAACTCGATTGGAATAGCTACTGGAAGCTTGCCGGTCACAACGCATCGAGAATTGGCTTTGTCGGAATCCGACGAATTTTTACTGATTTCCCTAGGGGTATCACTAGGGAAAATCACCAAAATCGTAAAAAGTGGTGAAATTTTGGATCCGAGTCCAATAGTTCAGGAAAACTCGATTGGAATAGCTACTGGAAGCTTGCCGGTCACAACGTATCGAGAATTGGTTTCGTCGGAATCCGACGAATTTTTACGGATTTTCGTAGGGGTACCACTAGGGAAAATCACCAAAATCGAGAAATCGTAAAAAGTGGTGAAATTTTGGATCCGAGTCCAATAATTCAGGAAAACTCGATTGGAATAGCTACTGGAACCTTGCCGGTCACAACGCATCGAGAATTGGTTTTGTCGGAATCAGACGAATTTTTACGGATTTTCCTAGTGGTACCAGTAGGGAAAATCCCAAAAATCGTAAAAAGTGGTAAAATTTTGGAACCGAGTCCAATAATTAAGGAAAACTCGATTGGAATAGCTACTGGAAGCTTGCCGGTCACAACGCATCGAGAATTGGCTTCGTCGGAATCCGACGAATATTTACGGATTTTCCTAGGGGTACCACTAGGGAAAATCACCAAAATCGAGAAATCGTAAAAAGTGGTGAAATTTTGGATTCGAGTCCAATAATTTAGGAAAACTCGATTGGAATAGCTACTGAAAGTTTGCCGGTGATAACGCATCGAGAATAGGTTTTGTCGGAGTCCGACGAATTTTTACGGATTTTCCTAGGGGTACGACTAGGGAAAATCACCAAAATCGAGAAATCGTAAAAAGTGGTGAAATTTTTGATCCGAGTCGAATAATTCAGGAAAACTCGATTGGAATAGCTACTGGAATCTTGCCGGTAACAACGCATCGAGAATTGACTTCGTCGGAATTCGACGAATTTTTACGGATTTTCCTAGGGGTACCACAAGGGAAAATCACCAAAATCGTAAAAAGTGTTCAAATTTTGGAACCCAGTCCAATAATTCAGGAAAACTCGATTGGAATAGTCACTGGAAGCTTGCCGGTCACAACACATCTAGAATTGGTTTCGTCGGAATCCGACGAATTTTTACGGATTTCCCTAGGGGTAGCACTAGGGAAAATCACAAAAATCGAGAAATTGAAAAAAGTGTTGAAATTTTGGATCCGAGTCCAATAATTCAGGTAAACTCGATTAGAATAGCTACTGGAAGCTTACCGGTCACAACGCATCGAGAATTGGCTTTGTCGAAATCCTACGAATTTTTACGGATTTCCCTAGGGGTACCACTAGAAAAAATCACCAAAATCGAGAAAAGTGGTGAAATTTTGGATCCGAGTCCAATAATTCAGGAAAACTCGATTGGAATAGCTACTGAAAGCTTGTTGGTCACAACGCATCGAGAATTGGCTTCGTCGGAATCCGACGAATTTTTACGGATTTCCGTAGGGGTACCACTAGGGAAAATCACCAAAATCGTAAAAAGTGGTGAAATATTTGATCCGAGTCCAATAATTCAGGAAAACTCGATTGGAATAGCTACTGGAAGCTTGTCGGTCACAACAAATCGAGAATTGGCTTCGTCAGAATCTGATTAATTTTTACGGATTTTCCTATGGGTACCACTAGGAAAAATAACCAAAATCGAGAAATCGTAAAAAGTGGTGAAATTTTGGATCCGAGTCGAATAATTCAGGAAAACTCGATTGGAATAGCTACTGGAAGCTTGCCGGTCACAACGCATCGATAATTTCCTTCGTCGAAATACGACGAATTTTTACGGATTTCCCTAGGGGTACCACTAGGGAAAATCACCAAAATCGAGAAATCGTAAAAAGTGGTGAAATTTTTGATCCGAGTCCAATAATTCAGGAAAACTCGATTGGAATAGCTACTGGAAGCTTGCCGGTCACAACGCATCGAGAATTGGCTTTGTCGGAATCCGACGAATTTTTACTGATTTCCCTAGGGGTATCACTAGGGAAAATCACCAAAATCGTAAAAAGTGGTGAAATTTTGGATCCGAGTCCAATAGTTCAGGAAAACTCGATTGGAATAGCTACTGGAAGCTTGCCGGTCACAACGTATCGAGAATTGGTTTCGTCGGAATCCGACGAATTTTTACGGATTTTCGTAGGGGTACCACTAGGGAAAATCACCAAAATCGAGAAATCGTAAAAAGTGGTGAAATTTTGGATCCGAGTCCAATAATTCAGGAAAACTCGATTGGAATAGCTACTGGAACCTTGCCGGTCACAACGCATCGAGAATTGGTTTTGTCGGAATCAGACGAATTTTTACGGATTTTCCTAGTGGTACCAGTAGGGAAAATCCCAAAAATCATAAAAAGTGGTAAAATTTTGGAACCGAGTCCAATAATTAAGGAAAACTCGATTGGAATAGCTACTGGAAGCTTGCCGGTCACAACGCATCGAGAATTGGCTTCGTCGGAATCCGACGAATATTTACGGATTTTCCTAGGGGTACCACTAGGGAAAATCACCAAAATCGAGAAATCGTAAAAAGTGGTGAAATTTTGGATTCGAGTCCAATAATTTAGGAAAACTCGATTGGAATAGCTACTGAAAGTTTGCCGGTGATAACGCATCGAGAATAGGTTTTGTCGGAGTCCGACGAATTTTTACGGATTTTCCTAGGGGTACGACTAGGGAAAATCACCAAAATCGAGAAATCGTAAAAAGTGGTGAAATTTTTGATCCGAGTCGAATAATTCAGGAAAACTCGATTGGAATAGCTACTGGAATCTTGCCGGTAACAACGCATCGAGAATTGACTTCGTCGGAATTCGACGAATTTTTACGGATTTTCCTAGGGGTACCACAAGGGAAAATCACCAAAATCGTAAAAAGTGTTCAAATTTTGGAACCCAGTCCAATAATTCAGGAAAACTCGATTGGAATAGTCACTGGAAGCTTGCCGGTCACAACACATCTAGAATTGGTTTCGTCGGAATCCGACGAATTTTTACGGATTTCCCTAGGGGTAGCACTAGGGAAAATCACAAAAATCGAGAAATTGAAAAAAGTGTTGAAATTTTGGATCCGAGTCCAATAATTCAGGTAAACTCGATTAGAATAGCTACTGGAAGCTTACCGGTCACAACGCATCGAGAATTGGCTTTGTCGAAATCCTACGAATTTTTACGGATTTCCCTAGGGGTACCACTAGAAAAAATCACCAAAATCGAGAAAAGTGGTGAAATTTTGGATCCGAGTCCAATAATTCAGGAAAACTCGATTGGAATAGCTACTGAAAGCTTGTTGGTCACAACGCATCGAGAATTGGCTTCGTCGGAATCCGACGAATTTTTACGGATTTCCGTAGGGGTACCACTAGGGAAAATCAACAAAATCGTAAAAAGTGGTGAAATATTTGATCCGAGTCCAATAATTCAGGAAAACTCGATTGGAATAGCTACTGGAAGCTTGTCGGTCACAACAAATCGAGAATTGGCTTCGTCAGAATCTGATTAATTTTTACGGATTTTCCTATGGGTACCACTAGGAAAAATAACCAAAATCGAGAAATCGTAAAAAGTGGTGAAATTTTGGATCCGAGTCGAATAATTCAGGAAAACTCGATTGGAATAGCTACTGGAAGCTTGCCGGTCACAACGCATCGATAATTTCCTTCGTCGAAATACGACGAATTTTTACGGATTTCCCTAGGGGTACCACTAGGGAAAATCACCAAAATCGAGAAATCGTAAAAAGTGGTGAAATTTTTGATCCGAGTCCAATAATTCAGGAAAACTCGATTGGAATAGCTACTGGAAGCTTGCCGGTCACAACGCATCGAGAATTGGCTTTGTCGGAATCCGACGAATTTTTACTGATTTCCCTAGGGGTATCACTTGGGAAAATCACTAAAATCGTAAAAAGTGGTGAAATTTTGGATCCGAGTCCAATAGTTCAGGAAAACTCGATTGGAATAGCTACTGGAAGCTTGCCGGTCACAACGTATCGAGAATTGGTTTCGTCGGAATCCGACGAATTTTTACGAATTTTCGTAGGGGTACCACTAGGGAAAATCACCAAAATCGAAAAATCGTAAAAAGTGGTGAAATTTTGGATCCGAGTCCAATAATTCAGGAAAACTCGATTGGAATAGCTACTGGAACCTTGCCGGTCACAACGCATCGAGAATTGGTTTTGTCGGAATCAGACGAATTTTTACGGATTTTCCTAGTGGTACCACTAGAGAAAATCCCAAAAATCGTAAAAAGTGGTAAAATTTTGGAACCGAGTCCAATAATTAAGGAAAACTCGATTGGAATAGCTACTGGAAGCTTGCCGGTCACAACGCATCGAGAATTGGCTTCGTCGGAATCCGACGAATTTTTACGGATTTTCCTAGGGGTACCACTAGGGAAAATCACCAAAATCGAGAAATCGTAAAAAGTGGTGAAATTTTGGATTCGAGTCCAATAATTTAGGAAAACTCGATTGGAATAGCTACTGGAAGTTTGCCGGTGATAACGCATCGAGAATAGGTTTTGTCGGAGTCCGACGAATTTTTACGGATTTTCCTAGGGGTACGACTAGGGAAAATCACCAAAATCGAGAAATCGTAAAAAGTGGTGAAATTTTTGATCCGAGTCGAATAATTCAGGAAAACTCGATTGGAATAGCTACTGGAATCTTGCCGGTCACAACGCATCGAGAATTGACTTCGTCGGAATTCGACGAATTTTTACGGATTTTCCTAGGGGTACCACAAGGGAAAATCACCAAAATCGTAAAAAGTGTTCAAATTTTGCAACCCAGTCCAATAATTCAGGAAAACTCGATTGGAATAGCTACTGGAAGCTTGCCGGTCACAACACATCTAGAATTGGTTTCGTCGGAATCCGACGAATTTTTACGGATTTCCCTAGGGGTAGCACTAGGGAAAATCACAAAAATCGAGAAATTGAAAAAAGTGGTGAAATTTTGGATCCGAGTCCAATAATTCAGGTAAACTCAATTAGAATAGCTACTGGAAGCTTACCGGTCACAACGCATCGAGAATTGGCTTTGTCGAAATCCTACGAATTTTTACGGATTTCCCTAGGGGTACCACTAGAAAAAATCACCAAAATCGAGAAAAGTGGTGAAATTTTGGATCCGAGTCCAATAATTCAGGAAAACTCGATTGGAATAGCTACTGAAAGCTTGTCGGTCACAACGCATCGAGAATTGGCTTCGTCGGAATCCGACGAATTTTTACGGATTTCCGTAGGGGTACCACTAGGGAAAATCACCAAAATCGTAAAAAGTGGTGAAATATTTGATCCGAGTCCAATAATTCAGGAAAACTCGATTGGAATAGCTACTGGAAGCTTGTCGGTCACAACAAATCGAGAATTGGCTTCGTCAGAATCTGATTAATTTTTACGGATTTTCTTATGGGTACCACTAGGAAAAATAACCAAAATCGAGAAATCGTAAAAAGTGGTGAAATTTTGGATCCGAGTCGAATAATTCAGGAAAACTCGATTGGAATAGCTACTGGAAGCTTGCCGGTCACAACGCATCGATAATTTCCTTCGTCGAAATACGACGAATTTTTACGGATTTCCCTAGGGGTACCACTAGGGAAAATCACCAAAATCGAGAAATCGTAAAAAGTGGTGAAATTTTGGATCCGAGTCCAATAATTCAGGAAAACTCGATTGGAATAGCTACTGGAAGCTTGCCGGTCACAACGCATCGAGAATTGGCTTTGTCGGAATCCGACGAATTTTTACTGATTTCCCTAGGGGTATCACTAGGGAAAATCACCAAAATCGTAAAAAGTGGTGAAATTTTGGATCCGAGTCCAAAAGTTCAGGAAAACTCGATTGGAATAGCTACTGGAAGCTTGCCGGTCACAACGTATCGAGAATTGGTTTCGTCGGAATCCGACGAATTGTTACGGATTTTCGTAGGGGTACCACTAGGGAAAATCACCAAAATCGAGAAATCGTAAAAAGTGGTGAAATTTTGGATCCGAGTCCAATAATTCAGGAAAACTCGATTGGAATAGCTACTGGAACCTTGCCGGTCACAACGCATCGAGAATTGGTTTTGTCGGAATCAGACGAATTTTTACGGATTTTCCTAGTGGTACCACTAGGGAAAATCCCAAAAATCGTAAAAAGTGGTAAAATTTTGGAACCGAGTCCAATAATTAAGGAAAACTCGATTGGAATAGCTACTGGAAGCTTGCCGGTCACAACGCATCGAGAATTGGTTTCGTCGGAATCCGACGAATTTTTACGGATTTTCCTAAGGGTACCACTAGGGAAAATCACCAAAATCGAGAAATCGTAAAAAGTGGTGAAATTTTGGATTCAAGTCCAATAATTTAGGAAAACTCGATTGGAATAGCTACTGGAAGTTGGCCGGTGATAACGCATCGAGAATAGGTTTTGTCGGAGTCCAACGAATTTTTACGGATTTTCCTAGGGGTACGACTAGGGAAAATCACCAAAATCGTAAAAAGTGGTGAAATTTTTGATCCGAGTCGAATAATTCAGGAAAACTCGATTGGAATAGCTACTGGAATGTTGCCGGTCACAACGCATCGAGAATTGACTTCGTCGGAATTCGACGAATTTTTACGGATTTTCCTAGGGGTACCACAAGGGAAAATCACCAAAATCGTAAAAAGTATTGAAATTTTGGAACCGAGTCCAATAATTCAGGAAAACTCGATTGGAATAGCTACTTGAAGCTTGCCGGTCACAACACATCTAGAATTGGTTTCGTCAGAATCCGACGAATTTTTACGGATTTCCCTAGGGGTAGCACTAGGGAAAATCACAAAAATCGAGAAATTGAAAAAAGTGGTGAAATTTTGGATCCGAGTCCAATAATTCAGGTAAACTCGATTGGAATAGCTACTGGAAGCTTACCGGTCACAACGCATCGAGAATTGGCTTTGTCGAAATCCTACGAATTTTTACGGATTTCCCTAGGGGTACCACTAGGAAAAATCACCAAAATCGAGAAAAGTGGTGAAATTTTGGATCCGAGTCCAATAATTCAGGAAAACTCGATTGGAATAGCTACTGAAAGCTTGTCGGTCACAACGCATCGAGAATTGGCTTCGTCGGAATCCGACGAATTTTTACGGATTTCCGTAGGGGTACCACTAGGGAAAATCACCAAAATCGTAAAAAGTGGTGAAATTTTTGATCCGAGTCCAATAATTCAGGAAAACTCGATTGGAATAGCTACTGGAAGCTTGCCGGTCACAACAAATCGAGAATTGGCTTCGTCAGAATCTGATTAATTTTTACGGATTTTCCTATGGGTACCACTAGGAAAAATAATCAAAATCGAGAAATCGTAAAAAGTGGTGAAATTTTTGATCCGAGTCCAATAATTCAGGAAAACTCGATTGGAATAGCTACTGGAAACTTGCCGGTCACAACGCATCGAGAATTTGTTTCGTCGTAATCCGACGAATTTTTACGGATTTTCCTAGGGGTACCACTAGCAAAAATCACCAAAATCGTAAAAAGTGGAGAAATTTTGGATCCGGGTCCAATAATTAAGGAAAACTCGATTGCAATAGTTACTGGAAGATTGTCGGTCACAACACATCGAGAATTGGCTTCGTCGGAATCCGACGAATTTTTACGGATTTCCCTAGGGGGTACCACTAGGAAAAATCACCAAAATCGTAAAAAGTGGTGAAATTTTGGATCCAAGTCCAATAATTCAGGAAAACTCGATTGGAATAGCTACTGGAAGCTTGCCGGTCACAACGCATCGAGAATTGGTTTCGTCGGAATCCAAAGAATTTTTACGGATTTCCCTAGGGGTACCACTAGGGAAAATCACCAAAATCGAGAAATCGTAAAAAGTGGTAAAATTTTGGATCCGAGTCCAATAATTCAGGAAAACTCGATTCGAATAGCTACTGGAAGCTTGCCGGTCACAACGCATCGAGAATTGGCTTCAACGGAATCCGACGAATTTTTACGGATTTCCCTAGGGGTACCACTAGGAAAAATCACCAAAATCGAGAAATCGTAAAAAGTGGTGAAATTTTGGATCCGAGTCGAATAATTCAGGAAAACTCGATTGGAATAGCTACTGGAAGCTTGCCGGTCACAACGCATCGATAATTGCCTTCGTCGAAATACGACGAATTTTTACGGATTTCCCTAGGGGTACCCCTAGGAAAAATCACCAAAATCGAGAAATCGTAAAAAGTGGTGAAATTTTGGATCCGAGTCCAATAATTCAGGAAAACTCGATTGGAATAGCTACTGGAAGCTTGCCGGTCACAACGCATCGAGAATTGGCTTTGTCGGAATCCGACGAATATTTATTGATTTCCCCAGGGGTATCACTAGGGAAAATCACCAAAATCGTAAAAAGTGGTGAAATTTTGGATCCGAGTCCAATAGTTCAGGAAAACTCGATTGGAATAGCTACTGGAAGCTTGCCGGTCACAACGCATCGAGAATTGGTTTCGTCGGAATCCGACGAATTTTTACCGATTTTCGTAGGGGTACCACTAGGGAAAATCACCAAAATCGAGAAATCGTAAAAAGTGGTGAAATTTTGGATCCGAGTCCAATAATTCAGGAAAACTCGATTGGAATAGCTACTGGAACCTTGCCGGTCACAACGCATCGAGAATTGGTTTTGTCGGAATCAGACGAATTTTTACGGATTTTCCTATTGGTACCACTAGGGAAAATCCCAAAAATCGTAAAAAGTGGTAAAATTTTGGAACAGAGTCCAATAATTCAGGAAAACTCGATTGGAATAGCTACTGGAACCTTGCCGGTCACAACGCATCGAGAATTGACTTCGTCGGAATTCGACGAATTTTTACGGATTTCCCTAGGGGTACCACTAGGAAAAATCACCAAAATCGAGAAATCGTAAAAAGTGGTGAAATTTTGGATCCGAGTCGAATAATTCAGGAAAACTCGATTGGAATAGCTACTGGAAGCTTGCCGGTCACAACGCATCGATAATTGCCTTCGTCGAAATACGACGAATTTTTACGGATTTACCTAGGGGTACCACTAGGGAAAATCACCAAAATCGAGAAATCGTAAAAAGTGGTGAAATTTTGGATCCGAGTCCAATAATTCAGGAAAACTGGATTGGAATAGCTACTGGAAGCTTGCCGGTCACAACGCATCGAGAATTGGCTTTGTCGGAATCCGACGAATTTTTACTGATTTCCCTAGGGGTATCACTAGGGAAAATCACCAAAATCGTAAAAAGTGGTGAAATTTTGGATCCGAGTCCAATAGTTCAGGAAAATTCGATTGGAATAGCTAATGGAAGCTTGCCGGTCACAACGCATCGAGAATTGGTTTCGTCGAAATCCGACGAATTTTTACGGATTTTCGTAGGGGTACCACTAGGGAAAATCACCAAAATCGAGAAATCGTAAAAAGTGGTGAAATTTTGGATCCGAGTCAAATAATTCAGGAAAACTAGATTGGAATAGCTACTGGAAGCTTGCCGGTCACAACGCATCGAGAATTGGTTTTGTCGGAATCAGACGAATTTTTACGGATTTTCCTAGTGGTACCACTAGGGAAAATCCCAAAAATCGTAAAAAGTGGTAAAATTTTGGAACCGAGACCAATAATTAAGGAAAACTCGATTGGAATAGCTACTGGAAGCTTTCCGGTCACAACGCATCGAGAATTGGCTTCGTCGGAATCCGACGACTTTTTACGGATTTTCCTAGGGCTACCACTAGGAAAAATCACCAAAATCGAGAAATCGTAAAAAGTGGTGAAATTTTGGATTCGAGTCCAATAATTTAGGAAAACTTGATTGGAATAGCTACTTGAAGTTTGCCGGTGATAACGCATCGAGAATAGATTTTGTCGGAGTCCGACGAATTTTTACGGATTTTCCTAGGGGTACGACTAGGGAAAATCACCAAAATCGAGAAATCGTAAAAAGTGGTGAAATTTTTGATCCGAGTCGAATAATTCAGGAAAACTCGATTGGAATAGCTACTGGAATCTTGCCGGTCACAACACATCGAGAATTGACTTCGTCGGAATTCGACGAATTTTTACGGATTTTCCTAGGGGTATCACAAGGGAAAATCACCAAAATCGTAAAAAGTGTTGAAATTTTGGAACCGAGTCCAATAATTCAGGAAAACTCGATTGGAATAGCTACTGGAAGCTTGCCGGTCACAACACATCTAGAATTGGTTTCGTCGAAATCCGACGAATTTTTACGGATTTCCCTAGGGGTAGCACTAGGGAAAATCACAAAAATCGAGAAATTGAAAAAAGTGGTGAAATTTTGGATCCGAGTCCAATAATTCAGGTAAACTCGATTGGAATAGCTACTGGAAGCTTACCGGTCACAACGCATCGAGAATTGGCTTTGTCGAAATCCTACGAATTTTTACGGATTTCCCTAGGGGTACCACTAGGAAAAATCACCAAAATCGAGAAAAGTGGTGAAATTTTGGATCCGAGTCCAATAATTCAGGAAAACTCGATTGGAATAGCTACTGAAAGCTTGTCGGTCACAACGCATCGAGAATTGGCTTCGTCGGAATCCGACGAATTTTTACGGATTTCCGTAGGGGTACCACTAGGGAAAATCACCAAAATCGTAAAAAGTGGTGAAATTTTGGATCCGAGTCCAATAATTCAGGAAAACTCGATTGGAATAGCTACTGGAAGCTTGCCGGTCACAACGCATCGAGAATTGGTTTCGTCGAAATCCGACGAATTTTTACGGATTTTCCTAGGGGTACCACTAGGGAAAATCACCAAAATCGTAAAAAGTGGTGAAATTTTGGATACGAGTCCAATAATTCAGGAAAACTCGTTTGGAATAGCTACTTGAAACTTGCCGGTCACAACGCATCGAGAATTGGTTTCGTCGTAATCCGACGAATTTTTACGGATTTTCCTAGGGGTAGCACTAGGAAAAATCACCAAAATCGTAAAAAGTGGTGAAATTTTGGATCCGGGTTCAATAATTAAGGAAAACTCGATTGCAATAGTTACTGGAAGCTTGTCGGTCAAAAAACATTGAGAATTGGCTTCGTCGGAATCCGACGAATTTTTACGGATTTTCCGAGGTGGTACCACTAGGGAAAATCACCAAAATCGTAAAAAGTGGTGAAATTTTGGATCCGAGTCCAATAATTCAGGAAAACTCGATTGGAATAGCTACTGGAAGCTTGCCGGTCACAACGCATCGAGAATTGGTTTCGTCGGAATCTGACAAATTTTTACGGATTTTCCTAGGAGTCCCACTAGGAAAAATCACCAAAATCGAGAAATCGTAAAAAGTGGTGAAATTTTAGATCCGAGTCCAATAATTCAGGAAAACTCGATTGGAATAGCTACTGGAAGCTTGTCGGTCACAACGCATCGAGAATTGGTTTCGTCGGAATCCGACGAATTTTTACGGATTTCCCTAGGGGTACCACTAGGGAAAATCACCAAAATCGTAAAAAGTGGTGAAATTTTGGATCCGAGTCCAATAATTCAGGAAAACTCGATTGGAATAGCTACTGGAAGCTTGTCTGTCACAACGCATCGAGAATTGGCTTCTTCGAAATCCGACGAATTTTAACGGATTTTCCTAGGGGGTACCACTAGGAAAAATCACCAAAATCGTAAAAAGTGGTGAAATTTTGGATCCGGGTCCAATAATTAAGGAAAACTCGATTGCAATAGTTACTGGAAGCTTGTCGGTCACAACACATCGAGAATTGGCTTCATCAGAATCTGACGAATTTTTACGGATTTCCCTAGGGGTACCACTAGGGAAAATCACCAAAATCGTAAAAAGTGGTGAAATTTTGGATCCAAGTTCAATAATTCAGGAAAACTCGATTGGAATAGTTACTGGAAGCTTGTCGGTCACAACCCATCGAGAATTGGCTTCGTCGGAATCCGACGAATTTTTACGGATTTCCCTAGGGGTACCACTAGGAAAAATCACCAAAATCGTAAAAAGTGGTGAAATTTTAGATCCGAGTCTAATAATTCAGGAAAACTCGATTGGAATAGCTACTGGAAGCTTGCTGGTCACAACGCATCGAGAATTGGTTTCATCGGAATCCGACGAATTTTTAAGGATTTCCCTAGGGGTACCACTAGGGAAAGTCACCAAAATCGAGAAATCATAAAAAGTGGTGAAATTTTGGATCCGAGTCCAATAATTCAGGAAAACTCTATTGGAATAGCTACTGGAAACTTGCCGGTCACAACGCATCGAGAATCCGTTTCGTCATAATCCGACGAAATTTTACGGATTTTCCTAAGGGTACCACTAGGAAAAATCACCAAAATCGTAAAAAGTGGTGAAATTTTGGATCCGGGTCCAATAATTAAGGAAAAATCGATTGCAATAGTTACTGGAAGCTTGTCGGTCACAACACATCGAGAATTGGCTTCGTCGGAATCCGACGAATTTTTACGGATTTCCCTAGGGGGTACCACTAGGGAAAATCACCAAAATCGTAAAAAGTGGTGAAATTTTGGATCCGAGTCCAATAATTCAGGAAAACTCGATTGGAATAGCTACTGGAAGCTTGCCGGTCATAACACATCTAGAATTGGTTTCGTCGGAATCCGACGAATTTTTACGGATTTTCCTAGGGGTACCACTAGGAAAAATCACCAAAATCGAGAAATCGAAAAAAGTGGTGAAATTTTGGATCCGAGTCCAATAATTCAGGAAAACTCGATTGGAATAGCTACTGGAAGCTTACCGGTCACAATGCATCGAGAATTTGTTTCGTCGGAATCCGACGAATTTTTACGGATTTCCCTAGGGGTACCACTAGGGAAAATCACCAAAATCGTAAAAAGTGGTGAAATTTTGGATCCGAGTCCAATAATTCAGGAAAACTCGATTGGAATAGCTACTGGAAGCTTGCCGGTCACAACGCATCGAGAATTGGTTTCGTCGGAATCCGACGAATTTTTACAGATTTCCCTAGGGGTACAACTAAGGAAAATCACCAAAATCGAGAAATCGTAAAAAGTGGTGAAATTTTGGATCCGTGTCCAATAATTCAGGAAAACTCGATTGGAATAGCTACTGGAAACTTGCCGGTCACAACGCATCGAGAATTGGTTTCGTCGTAATCCGACGAATTTTTACGAATTTTCCTAGGGGTACCACTATGAAAAATCACCAAAATCGTAAAAAGTTGTGAAATTTTTGATCCGGGTCCAATAATTAAGGAAAACTCGATTGCAATAGTTACTGGAAGCTTGTCGGTCACAACACATCGAGAATTGGCTTCGTCGGAATCCGACGAATTTTTACGGATTTCCCTAGGGGGTACCACTAGGGAAAATCACCAAAATCGTAAAAAGTGGTGAAATTTTGGATCCGAGTCCAATAATTCAGGAAAACTCGATTGGAATAGCTACTGGAAGCTTGCCGGTCACAACGCATCGAGAATTGGTTTCATCGGAATCCGACGAATTTTTACGGATTTCCCTAGGGGTACCACTAGGGAAAATCACCAAAATCGAGAAATCGTAAAAAGTGGTGAAATTTTGGATCCGAGTCCAATAATTCAGGAAAATTCGATTGGAATAGCTACTGAAAACTTGCCTGTCATAACGCATCGAGAATTGGTTTCGTCGTAATCCGAAAAATTTTTACGGATTTTCCTAAGGGTACCACTAGGGAAAATCACCAAAATCGTAAAAAGTGGTGAAATTTTGGATACGGGTCCAATAATTAAGGAAAAATCGATTGCAATAGTTACTGGAAGCTTGTCGGTCACAACACATCGAGAATTAGCTTCGTCGGAATCCGACGAATTTTTACGGATTTCCCTAGGGGGTACCACTAGGGAAAATCACTAAAATCGTAAAAAGTGGTGAAATTTTGGATCCGAGTCCAATAATTCAGGAAAACTCGATTGGAATAGCTACTGGAAGCTTGCCGGTCACAACGCATCGAGAATTGGTTTCGTCGGAATCCGACGAATTTTTACGGATTTTCCTAGGGGTACCACTAGGGAAAATCACATAAATTGAGAAATCGTAAAAAGTGGTGAAATTTTGGATCCGTGTCCAATAATTCAGGAAAACTCGATTGGAATAGCTACTGGAAACTTGCCGGTCACAACGCATCGAGAATTGGTTTCGTCGTAATCCGACGAATTTTTACGAATTTTCCTAGGGGTACCACTATGAAAAATCACCAAAATCGTAAAAAGTTGTGAAATTTTTGATCCGGGTCCAATAATTAAGGAAAACTCGATTGCAATAGTTACTGGAAGCTTGTCGGTCACAACGCATCGAGAATTGGCTTCGTCGGAATCCGACGAATTTTTACGGATTTCCCTAGGGGGTACCACTAGGAAAAATTACCAAAATCGAGAAATCGTAAAAAGTGATGAAATTTTGGATCCGAGTCCAATAATTCAGGAAAACTCGATTGGAATAGCTACTGGAAGCTTGCCGGTCACAACACATCTAGAATTGGTTTCGTCGGAATCCGACGAATTTTTACGGATTTTCCTAGGGGTACCACTAGGGAAAATCACCAAAATCTAGAAATCGAAAAAAGTGGTGAAATATTGGATCCGAGTGCAATAATTGAGGAAAACTCGATTGGAATAGCTACTGGAAGCTTACCGGTCACAACGCATCGAGAATTGGCTTTGTCAAAATCCTATGAATTTTTACGGATTTCCCTAGGTGTACCACTAGGAAAAATCACCAAAATCGAGAAATCGTAAAAAGTGGTGAAATTTTGGATCCGAGTCCAATAATTCAGGAAAACTCGATTGGAATAGCTACTGGAAGCTTGTCGGTCACAACGCATCGAGAATTGGTTTCGTCGGAATCCGACGAATTTTTACGGATTTCCCTAGGGGTACCACTAGGGAAAATCACCAAAATCGTAAAAAGTGGTGAAATTTTGGATCCGAGTCCAATAATTCAGGAAAACTCGATTGGAATAGCTACTGGAAGCTTGTCTGTCACAACGCATCGAGAATTGGCTTCTTCGAAATCCGACGAATTTTAACGGATTTTCCTAGGGGGTACCACTAGGAAAAATCACCAAAATCGTAAAAAGTGGTGAAATTTTGGATCCGGGTCCAATAATTAAGGAAAACTCGATTGCAATAGTTACTGGAAGCTTGTCGGTCACAACACATCGAGAATTGGCTTCATCAGAATCTGACGAATTTTTACGGATTTCCCTAGGGGTACCACTAGGGAAAATCACCAAAATCGTAAAAAGTGGTGAAATTTTGGATCCAAGTTCAATAATTCAGGAAAACTCGATTGGAATAGTTACTGGAAGCTTGTCGGTCACAACCCATCGAGAATTGGCTTCGTCGGAATCCGACGAATTTTTACGGATTTCCCTAGGGGTACCACTAGGAAAAATCACCAAAATCGTAAAAAGTGGTGAAATTTTAGATCCGAGTCTAATAATTCAGGAAAACTCGATTGGAATAGCTACTGGAAGCTTGCTGGTCACAACGCATCGAGAATTGGTTTCATCGGAATCCGACGAATTTTTAAGGATTTCCCTAGGGGTACCACTAGGGAAAGTCACCAAAATCGAGAAATCATAAAAAGTGGTGAAATTTTGGATCCGAGTCCAATAATTCAGGAAAACTCTATTGGAATAGCTACTGGAAACTTGCCGGTCACAACGCATCGAGAATCCGTTTCGTCGTAATCCGACGAAGTTTTACGGATTTTCCTAAGGGTACCACTAGGAAAAATCACCAAAATCGTAAAAAGTGGTGAAATTTTGGATCCGGGTCCAATAATTAAGGAAAAATCGATTGCAATAGTTACTGGAAGCTTGTCGGTCACAACACATCGAGAATTGGCTTCGTCGGAATCCGACGAATTTTTACGGATTTCCCTAGGGGGTACCACTAGGGAAAATCACCAAAATCGTAAAAAGTGGTGAAATTTTGGATCCGAGTCCAATAATTCAGGAAAACTCGATTGGATTAGCTACTGGAAGTTTGCCGGTCACAACGCATCGAGAATTGGTTTCGTCGGAATCCGACGAATTTGTACGGATTTCCCTAGGGGTACCACTAGGAAAAATCACCAAAATCGAGAAATCGTAAAAAGTGGTGAAATTTTGGATCCGAGTCCAATAATTCAGGAAAACTCGATTGGAATAGCTACTTGAAACTTGCCGGTCACAACGCATCGAGAATTGGTTTCGTCGTAATCCGACGAATTTTTACGGATTTTCCTAGGGGTACCACTAGGAAAAATCACCAAAATCGTAAAAACTGGTGAAATTTTGGATCCGGGTCCAATAATTAAGGAAAACTCGATTGCAATAGTTACTGGAAGCTTGTCGGTCACAACACATCGAGAATTGGCTTCGTCGGAATCCGACGAATTTTTACAGATTTTCCTAGGGGGTACCACTAGGGAAAATCACCAAAATGGTAAAAAGTGGTGAAATTTTGGATCCGAGTCCAATAATTCAGGAAAACTCGATTGGAATAGCTACTTGAAACTTGCCGGTCACAACGCATCGAGAATTGGTTTCGTCGTAATCCGACGAATTTTTATGGATTTTCCTAGGTGTACCACTAGGAAAAATCACCAAAATCGTAAAAACTGGTGAAATTTTGGATCCGGGTCCAATAATTTAGGAAAACTCGATTGCAATAGTTACTGGAAGCTTGTCGGCCACAACACATCGAGAATTGGCTTCGTCGGAATTCGACGAATTTTTACAGATTTTCCTAGGGGGTACCACTAGGGAAAATCACCAAAATGGTAAAAAGTGGTGAAATTTTGGATCCGAGTCCAATAATTCAGGAAAACTCGATTGGAATAGCTACTGGAAGCTTGCCGGTCACAACGCATTGAGAATTTGTTTCGTCGGAATCTGACGAATTTTTACGGATTTTCCTAGGAGTACCACTAGGAAAAATCACCAAAATCGAGAAATCGTAAAAAGTGGTAAAATTTTGGATCCGAGTCCAATAATTCAGGAAAACTCGATTGGAATAGCTACTGGAAGCTTGCCGGTCACAACGCATCGAGAATTGGCTTCGTCGGAATCCGACGAATTTTTACGGATTTCCCTAGGGGTACCACTAGGGAAAATCACCAAAATCGAGAAATTGTAAAAAGTGGTGAAATTTTGGATCCGAGTCCAATAATTCAGGAAAACTCGATTGGAATAGCTACTGGAAGCTTGCCGGTCACAACGCATCGATAATTGCTTTCGTCGAAATACGACGAATTTTTACGGATTTCCCTAGGGGTACCACTAGGGAAAATCACCAAAATCGAGAAATCGTAAAAAGTGGTGAAATTTTGGATCCGAGTCCAATAATTCAGGAAAACTCGATTGGAATAGCTACTGCAAGCTTGCCGGTCACAACACATCGAGAATTGGCTTTGTCGAAATCCGACGAATTTTTACAGATTTTCCTAGGGGTACCACAAGGGAAAATCACCAAAATCGTAAAAAGTGGTGAAATTTTGGATCCGAGTCCAATAATTCAGGAAAACTCGATTGGAATAGCTACTGGAAGCTTGCCGGTCACAACGCATCGAGAATTGGTTTCGTCGGAATCCGATGAATTTTTACGGATTTTCCTAGGGGTACCACTAGGAAAAATCACAAAAATCGAGAAATCGTAAAAAGTGGTGAAATTTTGGATCCGAGTCCAATAATTCAGGAAAACTCGATTGGAATAGCTACTTGAAACTTGCCGGTCACAACGCATCGAGAATTGGTTTCGTCGTAATCCGACGAATTTTTACGGATTTTCCTAGGGGTACCACTAGGAAAAATCACCAAAATCGTAAAAAGTGGTGAAATTTTGGATCCGGGTCCAATAATTAAGTAAAACTCGATTGCAATAGTTACTGGAAGCTTGTCGGTCACAACACATCGAGAATTGGCTTCGTCGGAATCCGACGAATTTTTACGGATTTTCCTAGGGGGTACCACTAGGGAAAATCACCAAAATCGTAAAAAGTGGTGAAATTTTGGATCCAAGTCCAATAATTCAGGAAAACTCGATTGGAATAGCTACTGGAAGCTTGCCGGTCATAACGCATCGAGAATTGGTTTCGTCGGAATCTGACGAATTTTTACGGATTTTCCTAGGAGTACCACTAGGAAAAATTACCAAAATCGAGAAATCGTAAAAAGTGGTGAAATTTTGGATCCGAGTCCAATAATTTAGGAAAACTCGATTGAAATAGCTACTGGAACCTTGCCGGTCACAACGCATCGAGAATTGACTTCGTCGGAATTCGACGAATTTTTACGGATTTTCCTTGGGGTACCACTAGGGAAAATCACCAGAATCGTAAAAAGTGTTGAAATTTTTGATCCGAGTCCAATAATTCAGGAAAACTCGATTGGAATAGCTACTGGAAGCTTGTCGGTCACAACGCATCGAGAATTGGCTTCGTCGGAATCCGACGAATTTTTACGGATTTCCCTAGGGGTACCACTAGGGAAAATCACCAAAATCGTAAAAAGTGCTGAAATTTTGGATCCGAGTCCAATAATTCAGGAAAACTCGATTGGAATAGCTACTGGAAGCTTGTCTGTCACAACACATCGAGAATTGGCTTCTTCGAAATCCGACGAATTTTTACGGATTTTCCTAGGGGTACCACTAGGAAAAATCACCAAAATCGTAAAAAGTGGTGAAATTTTGGATCCGGGTCCAATAATTAAGGAAAACTCGATTGCAATAGTTACTGGAAGCTTGTCGGTCACAACACATCGAGAATTGGCTTCATCAGAATCCGACGAATTTTTACGGATTTCCCTAGGGGTACCACTAGGGAAAATCACCAAAATCGTAAAAAGTGGTGAAATTTTGGATCCAAGTTCAATAATTCAGGAAAACTCGATTGGAATAGTTACTGGAAGCTTGTCGGTCACAACCCATCGAGAATTGGCTTCGTCGGAATCCGACGAATTTTTACGGATTTCCCTAGGGGTACCACTAGGGAAAATCACCAAAATCGTAAAAAGTGGTGAAATTTTGGATCCGAGTCCAATAATTCAGGAAAACTCGATTGGAATAGCTACTGGAAGCTTGCCGGTCACAACGCATCGAGAATTGGTTTCGTCGGAATCCGACGAATTTTTACGGATTTCCCTAGGGGTACCACTAGGAAAAATCACAAAAATCGAGAAATCGTAAAAAGTGGTGAAATTTTGGATCCGAGTCCAATAATTCAGGAAAACTCGATTGGAATAGCTACTTGAAACTTGCCGGTCACAACGCATCGAGAATTGGTTTCGTCGTAATCCGACGAATTTTTACGGATTTTCCTAGGGGTACCACTAGGAAAAATCACCAAAATCGTAAAAAGTGGTGAAATTTTGGATCCGGGTCCAATAATTAAGGAAAACTCGATTGCAATAGTTACTGGAAGCTTGTCGGTCACAACACATCGAGAATTGGCTTCGTCGGAATCCGACGAATTTTTACGGATTTTCCTAGGGGGTACCACTAGGGAAAATCACCAAAATGGTAAAAAGTGGTAAAATTTTGGATCCGAGTCCAATAATTCAGGAAAACTCGATTGGAATAGCTACTGGAAGCTTGCCGGTCACAACGCATCGAGAATTTGTTTCGTCGGAATCTGACAAATTTTTACGGATTTTCCTAGGAGTACCACTAGGAAAAATCACCAAAATCGAGAAATCGTAAAAAGTGGTAAAATTTTGGATCCGAGTCCAATAATTCAGGAAAACTCGATTGGAATAGCTACTGGAAGCTTGCCGGTCACAACGCATCGAGAATTTATTTCGTCGGAATCTGACGAATTTTTACGGATTTTCCTAGGAGTACCACTAGGAAAAATTACCAAAATCGAGAAATCGTAAAAAGTGGTGAAATTTTGGATCCGAGTCCAATAATTTAGGAAAACTCGATTGAAATAGCTACTGGAACCTTGCCGGTCACAACGCATCGAGAATTGACTTCGTCGGAATTCGACGAATTTTTACGGATTTTCCTTGGGGTACCACTAGGGAAAATCACCAAAATCGTAAAAAGTGTTGAAATTTTTGATCCGAGTCCAATAATTCAGGAAAACTCGATTGGAATAGCTACTGGAAGCTTGTCGGTCACAACGCATCGAGAATTGGCTTCGTCGGAATCCGACGAATTTTTACGGATTTCCCTAGGGGTACCACTAGGGAAAATCACCAAAATCGTAAAAAGTGGTGAAATTTTGGATCCGAGTCCAATAATTCAGGAAAACTCGATTGGAATAGCTACTGAAAGCTTGTCTGTCACAACGCATCGAGAATTGGCTTCTTCGAAATCCGACGAATTTTTACGGATTTTCCTAGGGGTACCACTAGGAAAAATCACCAAAATCATAAAAAGTGGTGAAATTTTTGATCCGGGTCCAATAATTAAGGAAAACTCGATTGCAATAGTTACTGGAAGCTTGTCGGTCACAACACATCGAGAATTGCCTTCATCAGAATCCGACGAATTTTTACGGATTTCCCTAGGGGTACCACTAGGGAAAATCACCAAAATCGTAAAAAGTGGTGAAATTTTGGATCCAAGTTCAATAATTCAGGAAAACTCGATTGGAATAGTTACTGGAAACTTGTCGGTCACAACCCATCGAGAATTGGCTTCGTCGGAATCCGACGAATTTTTACGGATTTCCCTAGGGGTACCACTAGGAAAAATCACAAAAATCGAGAAATCGTAAAAAGTGGTGAAATTTTGGATCCGAGTCCAATAATTCAGGAAAACTCGATTGGAATAGCTACTTGAAACTTGCCGGTCACAACGCATCGAGAATTGGTTTCGTCGTAATCCGACGAATTTTTACGGATTTTCCTAGGGGTACCACTAGGAAAAATCACCAAAATCGTAAAAAGTGGTGAAATTTTGGATCCGGGTCCAATAATTAAGGAAAACTCGATTGCAATAGTTACTGGAAGCTTGTCGGTCACAACACATCGAGAATTGGCTTCGTCGGAATCCGACAAATTTTTATGGATTTTCCTAGGGGGTACCACTAGGGAAAATCACCAAAATCGTAAAAAGTGGTGAAATTTTGGATCCAAGTCCAATAATTCAGGAAAACTCGATTGGAATAGCTACTGGAAGCTTGCCGGTCACAATGCATCGAGAATTGGTTTCGTCGGAATCTGACGAATTTTTACGGATTTTCCTCGGAGTACCACTAGGAAAAATTACCAAAATCGAGAAATCGTAAAAAGTGGTGAAATTTTGGATCCGAGTCCAATAATTTAGGAAAACTCGATTGAAATAGCTACTGGAACCTTGCCGGTCACAACGCATCGAGAATTGACTTCGTCGGAATTCGACGAATTTTTACGGATTTTCCTTGGGGTACCACTAGGGAAAATCACCAAAATCGTAAAAAGTGTTGAAATTTTTGATCCGAGTCCAATAATTTAGGAAAACTCGATTGGAATAGCTACTGGAAGCTTGTCGGTCACAACGCATCGAGAATTGGCTTCGTCGGAATCCGACGAATTTTTACGGATTTCCCTAGGGGTACCACTAGGGAAAATCACCAAAATCGTAAAAAGTGGTGAAATTTTTGATCCGAGTCCAATAATTCAGGAAAACTCGATTGGAATAGCTACTGGAAGCTTGTCTGTCACAACGCATCGAGAATTGGCTTCTTCGAAATTCGACGAATTTTTACGGATTTTCCTAGGGGTACCACTAGGAAAAATCACCAAAATCGTAAAAAGTGGTGAAATTTTTGATCCGGGTCCAATAATTAAGGAAAAATCGATTGCAATAGTTACTGGAAGCTTGTCGGTCACAACACATCGAGAATTGGCTTCATCAGAATCCGACGAATTTTTACGGATTTCCCTAGGGGTACCACTAGGGAAAATCACCAAAATCGTAAAAAGTGGTGAAATTTTGGATCCAAGTTCAATAATTCAGGAAAACTCGATTGGAATAGTTACTGGAAGCTTGTCGGTCACAACCCATCGAGAATTGGCTTCGTCGGAATCCGACGAATTTTTACGGATTTCCCTAGGGGTACCACTAGGAAAAATCACCAAAATCGTAAAAAGTGGTGAAATTTTGGATCCTAGTCTAATAATTCAGGAAAACTCGATTGGAATAGCTACTGGAAGCTTGCTGGTCACAACGCATCGAGAATTGGTTTCATCGGAATTCGACGAATTTTTACGGATTTCCCTAGGGGTACCACTAGGGAAAGTCACCAAAATCAAGAAATCATAAAAAGTGGTGAAATTTTGGATCCGAGTCCAATAATTCAGGAAAACTCTATTGGAATAGCTACTGGAAACTTGTCGGTCACAACGCATCGAGAATCCGTTTCGTCGTAATCCGACGAATTTTTACGGATTTTCCTAAGGGTACCACTAGGAAAAATCACCAAAATCGTAAAAAGTGGTGAAATTTTGGATCCGGGTCCAATAATTAAGGAAAAATCGATTGCAATAGTTACTGGAAGCTTGTCGGTCACAACACATCGAGAATTGGCTTCGTCGGAATCCGACGAATTTTTACGGATTTCCCTAGGGGGTACCACTAGGGAAAATCACCAAAATCGTAAAAAGTGGTGAAATTTTGCATCCGAGTCCAATAATTCAGGAAAACTCGATTGGATTAGCTACTGGAAGTTTGCCGGTCACAACGCATCGAGAATTGGTTTCGTCGGAATCCGACGAATTTTTACGGATTTCCCTAGGGGTACCATTAGAAAAAATCACCAAAATCGAGAAATCGTAAAAAGTGGTGAAATTTTGGATCCGAGTCCAATAATTCAGGAAAACTCGATTGGAATAGCTACTTGAAACTTGCCGGTCACAACGCATCGAGAATTGGTTTCGTCGTAATCCGACGAATTTTTACGGATTTTTCTAGGGGTACCACTAGGAAAAATCACCAAAATCGTAAAAAGTGGTGAAATTTTGGATCCGGGTCCAATAATTAAGGAAAACTCGATTGCAATAGTTACTGGAAGCTTGTCGGTCACAACACATCGAGAATTGGCTTCGTCGGAATCCGACGAATTTTTACGGATTTTCCTAGGGGGTACCACTAGGGAAAATCACCAAAATGGTAAAAAGTGGTAAAATTTTGGATCCGAGTCCAATAATTCAGGAAAACTCGATTGGAATAGCTACTGGAAGCTTGCCGGTCACAACGCATCGAGAATTTGTTTCGTCGGAATCTGACAAATTTTTACGGATTTTCCTAGGAGTACCACTAGGAAAAATCACCAAAATCGAGAAATCGTAAAAAGTGGTAAAATTTTGGATCCGAGTCCAATAATTCAGGAAAACTCGATTGGAATAGCTACTGGAAGCTTGCCGGTCACAACGCATCGAGAATTTATTTCGTCGGAATCTGACGAATTTTTACGGATTTTCCTAGGAGTACCACTAGGAAAAATTACCAAAATCGAGAAATCGTAAAAAGTGGTGAAATTTTGGATCCGAGTCCAATAATTTAGGAAAACTCGATTGAAATAGCTACTGGAACCTTGCCGGTCACAACGCATCGAGAATTGACTTCGTCGGAATTCGACGAATTTTTACGGATTTTCCTTGGGGTACCACTAGGGAAAATCACCAAAATCGTAAAAAGTGTTGAAATTTTTGATCCGAGTCCAATAATTCAGGAAAACTCGATTGGAATAGCTACTGGAAGCTTGTCGGTCACAACGCATCGAGAATTGGCTTCGTCGGAATCCGACGAATTTTTACGGATTTCCCTAGGGGTACCACTAGGGAAAATCACCAAAATCGTAAAAAGTGGTGAAATTTTGGATCCGAGTCCAATAATTCAGGAAAACTCGATTGGAATAGCTACTGAAAGCTTGTCTGTCACAACGCATCGAGAATTGGCTTCTTCGAAATCCGACGAATTTTTACGGATTTTCCTAGGGGTACCACTAGGAAAAATCACCAAAATCATAAAAAGTGGTGAAATTTTTGATCCGGGTCCAATAATTAAGGAAAACTCGATTGCAATAGTTACTGGAAGCTTGTCGGTCACAACACATCGAGAATTGCCTTCATCAGAATCCGACGAATTTTTACGGATTTCCCTAGGGGTACCACTAGGAAAAATCACCAAAATCGTAAAAAGTGGTGAAATTTTGGATCCAAGTTCAATAATTCAGGAAAACTCGATTGGAATAGTTACTGGAAACTTGTCGGTCACAACCCATCGAGAATTGGTTTCGTCGGAATCCGACGAATTTTTACGGATTTCCCTAGGGGTACCACTAGGAAAAATCACCAAAATCGTAAAAAGTGGTGAAATTTTGGATCCGAGTCTAATAATTCAGGAAAATTCGATTGGAATAGCTACTGGAAGCTTGCTGGTCACAACGCATCGAGAATTGGTTTCATCGGAATCCGACGAATTTTTACGGATTTCCCTAGGGGTACCACTAGGGAAAGTCACCAAAATCAAGAAATCATAAAAAGTGGTGAAATTTTGGATCCGAGTCCAATAATTCAGGGAAACTCTATTGGAATAGCTACTGGAAACTTGCCGGTCACAACGCATCGAGAATCCGTTTCGTCGTAATCCTATAAATTTTTACGGATTTTCCTAAGGGTACCACTAGGAAAAATCACCAAAATCGTAAAAAGTGGTGAAATTTTGGATCCGGGTCAAATAATTAAGGAAAAATCGATTGCAATAGTTACTGGAAGCTTGTCGGTCACAACACATCGAGAATTGGCTTCGTCGGAATCCGACGAATTTTTACGGATTTCCCTAGGGGGTACCACTAGGGAAAATCACCAAAATCGTAAAAAGTGGTGAAATTTTGGATCCGAGTCCAATAATTCAGGAAAACTCGATTGGATTAGCTACTGGAAGTTTGCCGGTCACAACGCATCGAGAATTGGTTTCGTCGGAATCCGACGAATTTTTACGGATTTCCCTAGGGGTACCACTAGAAAAAATCACCAAAATCGAGAAATCGTAAAAAGTGGTGAAATTTTGGATCCGAGTCCAATAATTCAGGAAAACTCGATTGGAATAGCTACTTGAAACTTGCCGGTCACAACGCATCGAGAATTGGTTTCGTCGTAATCCGACGAATTTTTACGGATTTTCCTAGGGGTACCACTAGGAAAAATCACCAAAATCGTAAAAAGTGGTGAAATTTTGGATCCGGGTCCAATAATTAAGGAAAACTCGATTGCAATAGTTACTGGAAGCTTGTCGGTCACAACACATCGAGAATTGGCTTCGTCGGAATCCGACGAATTTTTACGGATTTTCCTAGGGGGTACCACTAGGGAAAATCACCAAAATGGTAAAAAGTGGTAAAATTTTGGATCCGAGTCCAATAATTCAGGAAAACTCGATTGGAATAGCTACTGGAAGCTTGCCGGTCACAACGCATCGAGAATTTGTTTCGTCGGAATCTGACGAATTTTTACGGATTTTCCTAGGAGTACCACTAGGAAAAATCACCAAAATCGAGAAATCGTAAAAAGTGGTAAAATTTTGGATCCGAGTCCAATAATTCAGGAAAACTCGATTGGAATAGCTACTGGAAGCTTGCCGGTCACAACGCATCGAGAATTTGTTTCGTCGGAATCTGACGAATTTTTACGGATTTTCCTAGGAGTACCACTAGGAAAAATTACCAAAATCGAGAAATCGTAAAAAGTGGTGAAATTTTGGATCCGAGTCCAATAATTTAGGAAAACTCGATTGAAATAGCTACTGGAACCTTGCCGGTCACAACGCATTGAGAATTGACTTCGTCGGAATTCGACGAATTTTTACGGATTTTTCTTGGGGTACCACTAGGGAAAATCACCAAAATCGTAAAAAGTGTTGAAATTTTAGATCCGAGTCCAATAATTCAGGAAAACTCGATTGGAATAGCTACTGGAAGCTTGCCGGTCACAACGCATTGAGAATTTGCTTCATCGGAATCCGACGAATTTTTACGGATTTCCCTAGGGGTACCACTAGGGAAAATCACCAAAATCGTAAAAAGTGGTGAAATTTTGGATCCGAGTCCAATAATTCAGGTAAACTCGATTGGAATAGCTACTGGAAGCTTGTCGGTCCTAACGCATCGAGAATTGGCTTCTTCGGAATCCGACGAATTTTTACGGATTTTCCTAGGGGTACCACTAGGGAAAATCACCAAAATCGTAAAAAGTGGTGAAATTTTTGATCCGAGTCCAATAATTCAAGAAAACTCGATTGGGATAGCTACTGGAAGCTTGCCGGTCACAACGCATCGAGAATTTGCTTCGTCGGAATCCGACGAATTTTTACGGATTTCCCTAGGGGTACCACTAGGGAAAATCACCAAAATCGAGAAATCGTAAAAAGGGGTGAAATTTTGGATCCGAGTCCAATAATTCAGGAAAAATCGATTGGAATAACTACTGGAAGCTTGTCGGTCACAACGCATCGAGAATTGGCTTTGTCGGAATCCGACGAATTTTTACGGATTTCCCTAGGGGTACCACTAGGGAAAATCACCAAAATCGTAAAAAGTGGTGAAATTTTGGATCCGAGTCCAATAATTCAGGAAAACTCGATTGGAATAGCTACTGGAAGCTTGCCGGTCACAACGCATCGAGAATTGGTTTCGTCGGAATACGACGAATTTTTACGGATTTCCCTAGGTGTACCACTAGGAAAAATTACCAAAATCGAGAAATCGTAAAAAGGGGTGAAATTTTGGATCCGAGTCCAATAATTCAGGAAAAATCGATTGGAATAGCTACTGGAAGCTTGTCGGTCACAACGCATCGAGGATTGGCTTCTTCGGAATCCGACGAATTTTTACGGATTTCCCTAGTGGTACCATTAGGGAAAATCACCAAAATCGTAAAAAGTGGTGAAATTTTGGATCCGAGTCCAATAATTCAGGAAAACTCGATTGGAATAGCTACTTGAAGCTTGTCGGTCACAACGCATCGAGAATTGGCTTTGTCGAAATCCGACGAATTTTTACGGATTTCACTAGGTGTACCACTAGGAAAAATCACCAAAATCGAGAAATCGTAAAAAGTGGTGAAATTTTTGATCCGAGTCCAATAATTCAGGAAAACTCGATTGGAATAGCTACTGGAAGCTTGTCGGTCACAACGAATTGAGAATTGGCTTCTTCGGAATCCGACGAATTTTTACGGATTTTCCTAGGGGTACCACTAGGGAAAATCACCAAAATCGTAAAAAGTGGTGAAATTTTCGATCCGAGTCAAATAATTCAGGAAAACTCGATTGGAATAGCTACTGGAAGCTTGCCGGTCACAACGCATCGAGAATTTGCTTCGTCGGAATCCGACGAATTTTTACGGATTTCGTTAGGGGTACCACTAGGGAAAATCACCAAAATCGAGAAATCGTAAAAAGGGGTGAAATTTTGAATCCGAGTCCAATAATTTAGGAACAATCGATTGGAATAGCTACTGGAAGCTTGTCGGTCACAACGCATCGAGAATTGGCTTCTTCGGAATCCGACGAATTTTTACGGATTTCCCTAGGGGTACCACTAGGGAAAATCACCAAAATCGAGAAATCGTAAAAAGGTGTGAAATTTTGGATCCGAGTCAAATAATTCAGGAAAAATCGATTGGAATAGCTACTGGAAGCTTGTCGGTCACAACGCATCGAGAATTGGCTTCTTCGGAATCCGACGAATTTTTACGGATTTCCCTAGGGGTACCATTAGGGAAAATCACAAAAATCGTAAAAAGTGGTGAAATTTTGGATCCGAGTCCAATAATTCAGGAAAACTCGATTGGAATAGCTACTGGAAGCTTATCGGTCACAACGCATCGAGAATTGGCTTCGTCGGAATCCGACGAATTTTTACGGATTTCCCTAGGGGTACCAATAGGGAAAATCACCAAAATCGTAAAAAGTGGTGAAATTTTTGATCCGAGTCCAATAATTCAGGAAAACTTGATTGGAATAGCTACTGGAAGCTTGTCGGTCACAACGCATCGAGAATTGGTTTCGTCGGAATCCGACGAATTTTTACGTATTTCCCTAGGGGTACCACTAGGGAAAATCACCAAAATCGTAAAAAGTGGTGAAATTTTGGATCCGAGTCCAATAATTCAGGAAAACTCAATTGCAATAGCTACTGGAATCTTGTCGGTCACAACGCATCGAGAATTGGCTTCTTCGGAATCCGACGAATTTTTACGGATTTTCCTAGGGGTACCACTAGGGAAAATCACCAAAATCGTAAAAAGTGGTGAAATTTTGGATCTGAGTCCAATAATTTAGGAAAACTCGATTGAAATAGCTACTGGAACCTTGCCGGTCACAACGCATCGAGAATTGACTTCGTCGGAATTCGACGAATTTTTACGGATTTTCCTTGGGGTACCACTAGGGAAAATCACCAAAATTGTAAAAAGTGTTGAAATTTTTGATCCGAGTCCAATAATTCAGGAAAACTCGATTGGAATAGCTACTGGAAGCTTGCCGGTCACAACGCATTGAGAATTTGCTTCGTCGGAATCCGACGAATTTTTACGGATTTCCCTAGGGGTACCACTAGGGAAAATCACCAAAATCGTAAAAAGTGGTGAAATTTTGGATTCGAGTCCAATAATTCAGGTAAACTCGATTGGAATAGCTACTGGAAGCTTGTCGGTCCTAACGCATCGAGAATTGGCTTCTTCGGAATCCGACGAATTTTTACGGATTTTCCTAGGGGTACCACTAGGGAAAATCACCAAAATCGTAAAAAGTGGTTAAATTTTTGATCCGAGTCCAATAATTCAGGAAAACTCGATTGGGATAGCTACTGGAAGCTTGCCGGTCACAACGCATCGAGAATTTGCTTCGTCGGAATCCGACGAATTTTTACGGATTTCCCTAGGGGTACCACTAGGGAAAATCACCAAAATCGAGAAATCGTAAAAAGGGGTGAAATTTTGGATCCGAGTCCAATAATTCAGGAAAAATCGATTGGAATAGCTACTGGAAGCTTGTCGGTCACAATGCATCGAGAATTGGCTTTGTCGGAATCCGACGAATTTTTACGGATTTCCCTAGGGGTACCACTAGGGAAAATCACCAAAATCGTAAAAAGTGGTGAAATTTTGGATCCGAGTCCAATAATTCAGGAAAACTCGATTGGAATAGCTACTGGAAGCTTGCCGGTCACAACGCATCGAGAATTGGTTTCGTCTGAATACGACGAATTTTTACGGATTTCCCTAGGTGTACCACTAGGAAAAATTACCAAAATCGAGAAATCGTAAAAAGGGGTGAAATTTTGGATCCGAGTCCAATAATTCAGGAAAAATCGATTGGAATAGCTACTGGAAGCTTGTCGGTCACAACGCATCGAGGATTGGCTTCTTCGGAATCCGATGAATTTTTACGGATTTTCCTAGTGGTACCATTAGGGATAATCACCAAAATCGTAAAAAGTGGTGAAATTTTGGATCCGAGTCCAATAATTCAGGAAAACTCGATTGGAATAGCTACTTGAAGCTTGTCGGTCACAACGCATCGAGAATTGGCTTTGTCGAAATCCGACGAATTTTTACGGATTTCACTAGGTGTACCACTAGGAAAAATCACCAAAATCGAGAAATCGTAAAAAGTGGTGAAATTTTGGATCCGAGTCCAATAATTCAGGAAAACTCGATTGGAATAGCTACTGGAAGCTTGTCGGTCACAACGAATTGAGAATTGGCTTCTTCGGAATCCGACGAATTTTTACGGATTTTCCTAGGAGTACCACTAGGGAAAATCACCAAAATCGTAAAAAGTGGTGAAATTTTCGATCCGAGTCAAATAATTCAGGAAAACTCGATTGGAATAGCTACTGGAAGCTTGCCGGTCACAACGCATCGAGAATTTGCTTCGTCGGAATCCGACGAATTTTTACGGATTTCGTTAGGGGTACCACTAGGGAAAATCACCAAAATCGAGAAATCGTAAAAAGGGGTGAAATTTTGGATCCGAGTCCAATAATTTAGGAAAAATCGATTGGAATAGCTACTGGAAGCTTGTCGGTCACAACGCATCGAGAATTGGCTTCTTCGGAATCCGACGAATTTTTACGGATTTCCCTAGGGGTACCACTAGGGAAAATCACCAAAATCGTAAAAAGTGGTGAAATTTTGGATCCGAGTCCAATAATTCAGGAAAACTCGATTGGAATAGCTACTGGAAGCTTGTCGGTCACAACGCATCGAGAATTGGCTTTGTCGAAATCCGACGAATTTTTATGGATTTCCCTAGGGGTACCACTAGGGAAAATCACCAAAATCGAGAAATCGTAAAAAGGGGTAAAATTTTGGATCCGAGTCCAATAATTCAGGAAAAATCGATTGGAATAGCTACTAGAAGCTTGTCGGTCACAACGTATCGAGAATTGGCTTCTTTGGAATCCGACGACTTTTTACGGATTTTCCTAGGGGTACCACTAGGGAAAATCACCAAAATCGTAAAAAGTGGTGAAATTTTGGATCCGAGTCCAATAATTCAGGAAAACTCGATTGGAATAGCTACTGGAAGCTTGCCGATCACAACGCATCGATAATTGCCTTCGTCGTAATCCGACGAATTTTTACGGATTTTCCTAGTGGTACCACTAGGGAAAATCACCAAAATCGAGAAATCGAAAAAAGTGGTGAAATTTATGATTCGAGTCCAATAATTGAGGAAAACTCGATTGGAATAGCTAATGGAAGTTTTCCAGTGACAACGCATCGAGAATTGGTTTCGTCGGAATCCGACGACTTTTTACGGATTTCCCTAGGGGTACCACTAGGAAAAATCACCAAAATCGAGAAATCATAAAAAGTGGTGAAATTTATGATTCGAGTCCAATAATTGAGGAAAACTCGATTGGAATAGCTACTGGAAGTTTTCCGGTCACAACGCATCGAGAATTGGTTTCGTCGGAATCCGACGAATTTTTTACGGATTTCCATAGGGGTACCACTAGGGAAAATCACCAAAATCGAGAAATCGTAAAAAGTGGTGAAATTTTGGATCCGAGTCCAATAATTCAGGAAAACTCGATTGGAATAGCTACTGGAAGCTTGCCGGTCACAACGCATCGAGAATTGGCTTCGTCGTAATCCGACGAATTTTTACGGATTTCCCTAGGGGTACCACTAGGAAAAATCACCAAAATCGAGAAATCGTAAAAAGTGGTGAAATTTTGGATCCGAGTCCAATAATTCAGGAAAACTCGATTGGAATAGCTACTGGAAGCTTCCCGGTCACAACGCATCGAGAATTGGTTTCGTCGGAATCCGACGAATTTTTACGGATTTCCCTAGGGGTACAACTAGGGAAAATCACCAAAATCGTAAAAAGTGGTGAAATTTATGATCCGGGTCCAATAATTCAGGAAAACTCGGTTGGAATAGCTACTGGAAGCTTGCCGGTCACAACGCATCGAGAATTGGTTTCGTCGGAATCCGACGAATTTTTACGGATTTCCCTAGGGGGTACCACTAGGGAAAATCACCAAAATCGTAAAAAGTGGTGAAATTTTGGATCCGGGTCCAATAATTCAGGAAAACTCGATTGGAATAGCTACTGGAAGCTTGCCGGTCACAACGCATCGAGAATTGGTTTCGTCGGAATCCGACGAATTTTTACGGATTTCCCTAGGGGGTACCACTAGGGAAAATCACCAAAATCGTAAAAAGTGGTGAAATTTTGGATCCGGGTCCAATAATTCAGGAAAACTCGATTGGAATAGTTACTGGAAGCTTGTCGGTCACAACCCATCGAGAATTGGCTTCGTCGGAATCCGACGAATTTTTACGGATTTCCCTAGGGGTACCACTAGGGAAAATCATCAAAATCGTAAAAAGTGGTGAAATTTTGGATCCGAGTCCAATAATTCAGGAAAACTCGATTGGAATAGCTACTGGAAGCTTGCCGGTCACAACGCATCGAGAATTGGTTTCTTCGGAATCCGACGAATTTTTACGGATTTTCCTAGGGGTACCACTAGGGAAAATCACAAAAATCGAGAAATCGTAAAAAGTGGTGAAATTTTGGATCCGAGTCCAATAATTCAGGAAAACTCGATCGGAATAGCTACTGGAAGCTTGCCGGTCACAACACATTGAGAATTGGCTTCGTCGGAATCCGACGAATTTTTACGGATTTCCCTAAGGGTACCACTAGGGAAAATCACAAAAATCGAGAAATCGTAAAAAGTGGATAAATTTTGGATCCGAGTCCAATAATTCAAGAAAACTCGATTGGAATAGCTACTGGAAGCTTGCCGGTCACAACGCATCGAGAATTGGTTTCGTCGGAATCCGACGAATTTTTACTGGTTTTCCTAGTGGTACCACTAGGGAAAATCACAAAAATCGTAAAAAGTGGTAAAATTTTTGAACAGAGTCCAATAATTCAGGAAAACTCGATTGGAATAGATACTGGAAGCATGCCGGTCACAACGCATCGAGAATTGCTTTCGTCGTAATCCGACGAATTTTTACGGATTTCTCTAGTGGTACCACTAGGGAAAATCACCAAAATCGAGAAATCGAAAAAAGTGGTGAAATTTTAGATCCGAGTCCAATAATTCAGGAAAACTCGATTGGAATAGCTACTAGAACCTGGCCGGTCACAACGCATCGAGAATTGACTTCGTCGGAATTCAACGAAATTTTACGGATTTTCCTAGGGGTACCACTAGGGAAAATCACCAAAATCGTAAAAAGTGTTGAAATTTTGGTTCCGAGTCCAATAATTCAGGAAAACTCGATTGGAATAGCTACTGGAAGCTTGCCGATCACAACACATCAAGAATTGGTTTCGTCGGAATCCGACGAATTTTTACGGATTTACCTAGGGGTACCACTAGGGAAAATCACCAAAATCGAGAAATCGAAAAAAGTGGTGAAATTTTGGATCCGAGTCCAATAATTCAGGAAAACTTGATTGGAATAGCTACTGGAAGCTTACCGGTCACAACGCATCGAGAATTGGTTTGGTCGGAATCCGACGAATTTTTACGGATTTCCCTAGGGGTACCACTAGGGAAAATCACCAAAATCGTAAAAAGTGGTGAAATTTTGGATCAAAGTTCAATAATTCCGGAAAACTCGATTGGAATAGTTACTGGAAGCTTTTCGGTCACAACCCATCGAGAATTGGCATCGTCGGAATCCGACGAATTTTTACGGATTTCCCTAGGGGTACCACTAGGGAAAATCATCAAAATCGTAAAAAGTGGTGAAATTTTGGATCCGAGTCCAATAATTCAGGAAAACTCGATTGGAATAGCTACTGGAAGCTTGCCGGTCACAACGCATCGATAATTGCCTTCGTCGAAATACGACGAATTTTTACGGATTTCCCTAGGGGTACCACTAGGGAAAATCACCAAAATCGAGAAATCGTAAAAAGTGGTGAAATTTTGGATCCGAGTCCAATAATTCAGGAAAACTCGATTGGAATAGCTACTGGAAGCTTGCCGGTCACAACGCATCGAGAATTGGCTTTATCGGAATCCGACGAATTTTTACAGATTTCCCTAGGTGTACCACTAGGGAAAATCACCAAAATCGTAAAAAGTGGTGAAATTTTGGATCCGAGTCCAATAATTCAGGAAAACTCGATTGGAATAGCTACTGGAAGCTTGCCGGTCAAAACGCATCGAGAATTGGTTTCGTCGGAATCCGACGAATTTTTACGGATTTCACTAGGGGTACCACTAGGAAAAATCACCAAAATCGAGAAATCGTCAAAAGTGGTGAAATTTTGGATCCGAGTCAAATAATTCAGGAAAACTCGATTGGAATAGCTACTTGAAACTTGCCGGTCACAACGCATCGAGAATTGGTTTCGTCGGAATCGGACGAATTTTTACGGATTTTCCTAGGAGTCTCACTAGGAAAAATCACCAAAATCGAGAAATCGTAAAAAGTGGTAAAATTTTGGATCCGAGTCCAATAATTCAGGAAAACTCGATTGGAATAGCTACTGGAAGCTTGCCGGTCACAACGCATCGAGAATTGGCTTTATTGGAATCCAACGAATTTTTACAGATTTCCCTAGGTGTACCACTAGGGAAAATCACCAAAATCGTAAAAAGTGGTGAAATTTTGGATCCGAGTCCAATAATTCAGGAAAACTCGATTGGAATAGCTATTGGAAGCTTGCCGGTCACAACGCATCGAGAATTGGTTTCGTCGAAATTCGACGAATTTTTACGGATTTTCCTAGGGGTACCACTAGGAAAAATCACCAAAATCGAGAAATCGTAAAAAGTGGTGAAATTTTTGATCCGAGTCCAATAATTCAGGAAAACTCGATTGGAATAACTACTTGAAACTTGCCGGTCACAACGCATCGAAAATTGGTTTCGTCGTAATCCGACGAATTTTTACGGATTTTCCTAGGGGTACCACTAGGAAAAATCACCAAAATCGTAAAAAGTGGTGAAATTTTGGATCCGGGTCCAATAATTAAGGAAAAATCGATAGCAATAGTTACTGGAAGCTTGTCGGTCACAACACATCGAGAATTGACTTCGTCGGAATTCGACGAATTTTTACGGATTTTCCTAGGGGTACCACTAGGGAAAATCACCAAAATCGTAAAAAGTGATGAAATTTTTGATCCGATTCCAATAATTCAGGAAAACTCGATTGGAATAACTACTGGAAGCTTGCCGATCACAACACATCTAGAATTGGTTTCGTCGGAATCCGACGAATTTTTACGGATTTCCCTAGGGGTACCACTAGGGAAAATCTCCAAAATCGAGAAATCGAAAAAAGTGGTGAAATTTTGGATCCGAGTCCAATAATTCAGGAAAACTCGATTGGAATAGCTATTGGAAGCTTGCCGGTCACAACGCATCGAGAATTGGTTTCGTCAGAATCCGACGAATTTTTACGGATATCCCTAGGGGTACCACTAGGAAAAATCACCAAAATCGTAAAAAGTGGTGAAATTTTGGATCCGATTCCAATAATTCAGGAAAACTCGATTGGAATAGCTACTAGAAGCTTGCCGGTCACAACGCATCGAGAATTTGCTTCGTCGGAATCCGACGAGTTTTTACGGATTTCCCTAGGGGTACCACTAGGGAAAATCACCAAAATCGTAAAAAGTGGTGAAATTTTGGATCCGAGTCAAATAATTCAGGAAAACTCGATTGGAATAGCTACTGGAAGCTTGTCGGTCACAACGCATCGAGAATTGGCTTCTTCGGAATCCGACGAATTTTTACGGATTTTCCTAGGGGTACCACTAGGGAAAATCACCAAAATCGTAAAAAGTGGTGAAATTTTTAATCCGAGTCCAATAATTCAGGAAAATTCGATTGGAATAGCTACTGGAAGCTTGCCTGGTCACAACGCATCGAGAATTTGCTTCGTCGGAATCCGATGAATTTTTACGGATTTCCCTAGGGGTAGCACTAGGAAAAATCACCAAAATCGAGAAATCGTAAAAAGGGGTGAAATTTTGGATCCGAGTCCAATAATTCAGGAAAAATCGATTGAAATAGCTACTGGAAGCTTGTCGGTCACAACGCATCAAGAATTGGCTTCTTCGGAATCCGACGAATTTTTACGGATTTCCCTAGGGGTACCACTAGGGAAAATCACCAAAATCGTAAAAAGTGGTGAAATTTTGGATCCGAGTCCAATAATTCACGAAAACTCAATTGGAATAGCTACTGGAAGCTTGCCGGTCACAACGCATCGAGAATTGGCTTCGTCGGAATCCGACGAATTTTTACGGATTTCCCTAAGGGTACCACTAGGGAAAATCACCAAAATCGAGAAATCGTAAAAAGTGGTGAAATTTTGGATCCGAGTCCAATAATTCAGGAAAACTCGATTGGAATAGCTACTGGAAGCTTGCCGGTCACAACGCATCGAGAATTGGCTTCGTCGGAATCCGATGAATTTTTACGGAATTTTCTAGGGGTACCACTAGGGAAAATCACCAAAATCGAGAAATTGTAAAAAGTGGTGAAATTTTGGATTCGAGTCCAATAATTTAGGAAAACTCGATTGGAATAGCTACTGGAAGTATTGCCGGGTGATAACGCATCGAGAATAGGTTTCGTCGTAGTCCGACGAATTTTTACGGATTTTCCAAGGTGGTACCACTAGGGAAAATCACCAAAATCGAGAAATCGTAAAAAGTGGTGAAATTTTCGATCCGAGTCCAATAATTCAGGAAAACTCGATTGGAATAGCTACTGGAAACTTGCCGGTTACAACACATCTAGAATTGGTTTCGTCGGAATCCGACGAATTTTTACGGAATTCCTAGGGGTACTACTAGGAAAAATCACCAAAATCGAGAAATCAAAAAAAGAGGTGAAATTTTGGATCCGAGTCCAATAATTCAGGAAAATTCGATTGGAATAGCTAGTGGAAGCTTACCGATCACAACGCATCGAGAATTGGTTTCGTCGTAATCCGGCGAATTTTTACGGATTTCCCTAGGGGTACCACCAGGGAAAATCACCAAAATCGTAAAAAATGTTGAAATTTTGGTTCCGAGTCCAATAATTCAGGAAAACTCGATTGGAATAGCTACTGGAAGCTTGCCGGTCACAACACATCTAGAATTGGTTTCGTCGGAATCCGACGAATTTTTACGGAATTGCCTAGGGGTACTACTAGGAAAAATCACCAAAATCGAGAAATCAAAAAAAGTGGTGAAATTTTGATCCGAGTCCAATAATTCAGGAAAACTCGATTGGAATAGCTAGTGGAAGCTTACCGATCACAACGCATCGAGAATTAGTTTTGTCAAAATCCTACGAATTTTTACGGATTTTCCTAGGGATACCACTAGGAAAAATCACCAAAATCGAGAAATGGTAAAAGGTGTGAAATTTTTGATCCGAGTCCAATAATTCAGGAAAACTCGATTGGAATAGCTACTGGAAGCTTGCCGGTCACAACGCATCGAGAATTGGCTTCGTCGGAATCCGACGAATTTTTACGGATTTTCCTAGGGGTACCACTAGGGAAAATCACCAAAATCGAGAAATCGTAAAAAGTTGTGAAATTTAGGATCTGAGTCCAATAATTCAGGAAAACTCGATTGGAATAGCTACTGGAAGCTTGCCGGTCACAACGCATCGAGACTTGGCTTCGTCGGAATCCGAAGAATTTTTACGGATTTTCCTAGTGCTACCACTAGGGAAAATCACAAAAATCATAAAAGTGGTAAAATTTTGGAATCATGTCCAATAATTCAGGAAAACTCGATTGGAATAGCTACTGGAAGCTTTTCGGTCACAACGCATCGAGAATTGCTTCGTCGGAATCCGACGAATTTTACGGATTTCCCTAGGGGTACCACTAGGGAAAATCACCAAAATCGAGAAATCATAAAAAGTGGTGAAATTTTGGATCCGAGTCCAATAATTCAGGAAAATTCGATTGGAATAGCTACTGGAAGCTTGCCGGTCACAACGAATCGAAAATTGGCTTCGTCAAAATCCGACGAATTTTACGGATTTCCCTAGGGGTACCACTTGGAAAATCACCCAAATCGAGAAATCATAAAAAGTGGTGAAATTTTGGATCCGAGTCCAATAATTCAGGAAAACTCGATTGGAATAGCTACTGGAAGCTTGCCGGTCACAACGCATCGAGACTTGGCTTCGTCGGAATCCGAAAAATTTTTACGGATTTTCCTAGTGCTACCACTAGGGAAAATCACAAAAATCATAAAAGTGGTAAAATTTTGGAATCAAGTCCAATAATTCAGGAAAACTCGATTGAATAGCTACTGGAAGCTTTTCGGTCACAACGCATCGAGAATTGGCTTCGTCGGAATCCGACGAATTTTTACGGATTTCCCTAGCGGTACCACTATCGAAAATCACCAAAATCGAGAAATCGTAAAAAGTGGTGAAATTTTGGATCCGAGTCCAATAATTCAGGAAAACTCGATTGGAATAGCTACTGGAAGCTTGCCAGTCACAACGTATCGAGAATTGGCTTCGTCGGAATCCGACGAATTTTTACGGATTTCCCTAGGGGTACCACTAGGGAAAATCGCCAAAATCGAGAAATCGTAAAAAGTGGTGAAATTTTTTATCCGAGTCCAATAATTCAGGGAAACTCGATTAGAATAGCTACTGGAAGCTTGCCGGTCACAACACATCGAGAATTGGTTTCGTCGGAATCCGAAGAATTTTTACTGATTTTCCTAGTGGTACCACTAGGGAAAATCACAAAAATCGTAAAAAGTGGTAAAATTTTGGAACCGAGTCCAATAATTCAGGAAAACTCGATTGGAATAACTACTGGAAGCTTGCCGATCACAACGCATCGAGAATTGGCTTCGACGGAATCCGACGAATTTTTACGGATTTTCCTAGGGGTACCACTAGGGAAAATCACCAAAATCGAGAAATCGTAAAAAGTGGTGAAATTTAGGATCCGAGTCCAATAATTCAGGAAAACTCGATTGAAATAGCTACTGGAAGCTTGCCGGGTCACAACGCATCGAGAATTGGCTTCGTCGGAATCCGACGAATTTTTACTGATTTCCCTAGGGGTACCACTAGGAAAAATCACCAAAATCGAGAAATCGTAAAAGTGGTGAAATTTTTGATCCGAGTCCAATAATTCAGGAAAACTCGATTGGAATAGCTACTGGAAGCCTGCCGGTCATAACGCATCGAGAATTGGCTTCGTCGAAATCCGACGAATTTTTACTGATTTTTCTAGTGGTACCACTATGGAAAATCACAAAAATCGTAAAAAGTGATAAAATTTTTGAACCGAGTCCAATAATTCAGGAAAACTCGATTGGAATAACTACTGGAAGCTTGCCGGTCACAAACGCATCGAGAATTGGCTTCGTCGGAATCCGATGAATTGTTACGGATTTCCCTAGGGGTACCAATAGGGAAAATCGCCAAAATCGAGAAATCGTAAAAGTGGTGAAATTTTTTATCCGAGTCCAATAATTCAAGAAAACTAGATTGTAATAGCTACTGAAAGCTTGCCTGTCACAACGCATCGAGAATTGGTTTCGTCGAAATCTGACGAATTTTTACGGATTTTCCTAGGGGTACCACTAGGGAAAATCATCAAAATCGTAAAAGTGGTGAAATTTTTGATCCGAGTCCAATAATTCAGGAAAACTCGATTGGAACAGCTACTAGAAACTTGCCGGTCAGAACGCATCGAGAATTTGCTTCGTCGGAATCCGACGAATTTTTACGGATTTCCCTAGGGGTACCACTAGGGAAAATCACTAAAATCGAGAAATCGTAAAAAGTTGTGAAATTTTGGATCCGAGTCCAATAATTCAGGAAAACTCGATTGGAATAGCTACTGGAAGCTTGCCGATCACAACGCATCGAGAATTGGCTTCGTCGAAATCCGATGAATTTTTACGGATTTCCCTAGGGGTACAATTAGGGAAAATCGCCAAAATCGAGAAATCGTAAAAAGTGGTGAAATTTTAATCCGAGTCCAATAATTCAGGAAAACTCGATTGGAATAGCTACTGGAAGCTTGCCGGTCACAACGCATCGAGAATTGGCTTCGTCGGAATCCGACGAATTTTTACGGATTTCCCTAGGGGTACAATTAGGGAAAATCGCCAAAATCGAGAAATCGTAAAAAGTGGTGAAATTTTTTATCCGAGTCCAATACTTCAAGAAAACTAGATTGTAATAGCTACTGGAAGCTTGCCTGTCATAACGCATCGAGAATTGGTTTCGTCGGAATCTGATGAATTTTTACGGATTTCCCTAGGGGTACCACTAGGGAAAATCATCAAAATCGTAAAAAGTGGTGAAATTTTTGATCCGAGTCCAATAATTCAGGAAAACTCGATTGGAACAGCTACTAGAAACTTGCCGGTCAGAACGCATCGAGAATTTGCTTCGTCGAAATCTGACGAATTTTTACGGATTTCCCTAGGGGTACCACTAGGGAAAATCACTAAAATCGAGAAATCGTAAAAAGTGGTGAAATTTTGGATCCGAGTCCAATAATTCAGGAAAACTCGATTGGAATAGCTACTGGAAGCTTGCCGATCACAACGCATCGAGAATTGGCTTCGTCGAAATCCGATGAATTTTTACGGATTTCCCTAGGGGTACAATAAGGGAAAATCGCCAAAATCGAGAAATCGTAAAAAGTGGTGAAATTTTTAATCCGAGTCCAATAATTCAGGAAAACTCGATTGGAATAGCTACTGGAAGCTTGCCGGTCACAACGCATCGAGAATTGGCTTCGTCGGAATCCGACGAATTTTTACGGATTTCCCTAGGGGTACAATTAGGGAAAATCGCCAAAATCGAGAAATCGTAAAAAGTGGTGAAATTTTTTATCCGAGTCCAATACTTCAAGAAAACTAGATTGTAATAGCTACTGGAAGCTTGCCTGTCATAACGCATCGAGAATTGGTTTCGTCGGAATCTGATGAATTTTTACGGATTTCCCTAGGGGTACCACTAGGGAAAATCATCAAAATCGTAAAAAGTGGTGAAATTTTTGATCCGAGTCCAATAATTCAGGAAAACTCGATTGGAACAGCTACTAGAAACTTGCCGGTCAGAACGCATCGAGAATTTGCTTCGTCGGAATCCGACGAATTTTTACGGATTTCCTTAGGGGTACCACTAGGAAAAATCACCAAATTCGTAAAAAGTGGTGAAATTTTGGATCCGAGTCCAATAATTTAGGAAAACTCGATTAGAATAGCTACTGGAAGCTTGCCGGGTCACAACGCATCGAGAATTGGCTTCGTCGAAATCCGACGAATTTTTATGGATTTTCCTAGGGGTACAACTAGGGAAAATCACTAAAATCGAGAAATCGCAAAAAGTGGTGAAATTTTGGATCCGAGTCCAATAATTCAGGAAAACTCGATTGGAATAGCTACTGGATACTTACCGGTCACAACGAATCGAGAATTGGTTTCGTCGTAATCCGACGAATTTTTACGGATTTCCATAGGGGTACCACTAGGAAAAATCACACAAATCGTAAAAAGTGGTGAAATTTTGGATCCGGGTCCAATAATTCAGGAAAACTCGATTGCAATAGTTACTGGAAGCTTGTCGGTCACAACACACCGAGAATTGATTTTGTCGGAATCCGACGAATTTTTACGGATTTCCCTAGGGGGTACCACTAGTGAAAATCACCAAAATCGTAAAAAGTGGTAAAATTTTGGATCCGAGTCCAATAATTCAGGAAAACTCTATTGGAATAGATACTGGAAGCTTGCCGGTCACAACGCATCGAGAATTGGTTTCGTCGTAATTCGACGAATTTTTACGGATTTCCCTAGGGGTACCACTAGGGAAAATCACCAAAATCGAGAAATCGTAAAAAGTGGTGAAATTTTGGATTCGAGTCCAATAATTCAGGAAAACTCGATTGGAATAGCTACTAGAACCTTGCCGGTCACAACGCATCGAGAATTGATTTCGTCGGAAGTCGACGAATTTTTACGGATTTTCCTAGGGGTACCACTAGGGAAAATCACCAAAATCGTAAAAAGTGATGAAATTTTGGATCCGAGTTCAATAATTCAGGAAAACTCGATTGGAATAGCTACTGGAAGCTTGCCGGTCTCAACGCAACGAGAATTGCCTTCGTTAGAATCTGACGAATTTTTACGGGTTTTCCCAGGGGTACCACTAGGAAAAATCACCAAAATCGAGAAATCATAAAAATGGTGAAATTTTGGATCCGAGTCCAATAATTCAGGAAAACTCGATTGGAATAGCTACTAGAACCTTGCCGGTCACAACGCATCGAGAATTGACTTCGTCGGAATTCGACGAATTTTTACGGATTTTCCTAGGGGTACCACTAGGGAAAATCACCAAAATCGTAAAAAGTGTTGAAATTTGGGATCCGAGTCCAATCATTCAGGAAAACCCGATTAGAATAGCTACTGGAAGCTTGCCGGTCACAACACATCTAGAATTGGTTTCGTCGGAATCCGACGAATTTTTACGGATTTCCCTAGGGGTTGCACTAAGGAAAATCACCAAAATCGAGAAATCGTAAAAAGTGGTGAAATTTTGGATCCGGGTCCAATAATTCAGGAAAACTCAATTGGAATAGCTACTGGAAGTTTGCCGGTCACAGCGCATCGAGAATTGGTTTCGTCGTAATCCGACGAATTTTTACGGATTTTCCTAGGGGTACCACTAGGGAAAATCACCAAAATCGTAAAAAGTGGTGAAATTTTGATCCGGGTCCAATAATTCAGGAAAACTCAATTGCAATAGTTACTGGAAGCTTGCCGGTCATAACACATCGAGAATTGGCTTCATCGGAATCCGATAAATTTTTACGGATTTTCCTAGGGGGTACCACTAGGGAAAATCACCAAAATCGAGAAATCGTAAAAAGTGGTGAAATTTAGGATCCGAGTCCAATAATTCAGGAAAACTCGATTGGAATAGCTACTGGAAGCTTGCCGGTCACAACGCATCGAGAATTGGCTTCGTCGGAATCCGACGAATTTTTACGGATTTCCCTAGGGGTACCACTAGGGAAAATCACCCAAAATCGAGAAATCGTAAAAAGTGGTGAAATTTTGGATCCGAGTCCAATAATTCAGGAAAACTCGATTGTAATAGCTACTGGAAGCTTGCCGGTCACAACGCATCGAGAATTGGCTTCGTCGGAATCGACGAATTTTTACGGATTTCCCTAGGGGTACCACTAGGGAAAATCACCAAAATCGAGAAATCGTAAAAAGTGCTAAAATTTTTGATCCGAGGTCCAATAATTCAGGGAAACTCGATTGGAATAGCTACTAGAAGCTTGCCGGTCACAACGCATCGAGAATTGGCTTCGTCGGATTCCGACGAATTTTTACGGATTTCCCTAGGGGTACACTAGGGAAAATCACCAAAATCGAGAAATCGTAAAATGTGGTGAAATTTTGGATCCGAGTCCAATAATTCAGGAAAACTCGATTGGAATAGCTACTGGAAGCTTGCCGGTCACGACGCATCGAGAATTGGCTTCGTCGAAATCCGACGAATTTTTACGGATTTTCCTAGGGGTACCACTAGGGAAAATCGCCAAAATCGAGAAATCGTAAAAAAGTGGTGAAATTTTTTATCCGTGTCCAATAATTAAAGAAAACTAGATTGTAATAGCTACTGGAAGCTTGCCTGTCACAACGCATCGAGAATTGGTTTCGTCGGAATCCGACGAATTTTTACGGATTTTCCTAGGGGTACCACTAGGAAAAATCGCCAAAATCGAGAAATCGTAAAAAGTGGTGAAATTTTTTATCCGTGTCCAATAATTCAAGAAAACTAGATTGTAATAGCTACTGGAAGCTTGCCTGTCACAACGCATCGAGAATTGGTTTCGTCGGAATCTGACGAATTTTTACGGATTTTCCTAGGGGTACCACTAGGGAAAATCATCAAAATCGTAAAAAGTGGTGAAATTTTTTATCCGAGTCCAATGATTCAGGAAAACTCGATTGGAATAGCTACTGGAAGCTTGCCGGTCACAATGCATCGAGAATATTCTTCGTCGGAATTCGACGAATTTTTACGGATTTCCCTAGTGGTACCACTAGGGAAAATCACCAAATTCGTAAAAAGTGGTGAAATTTTGGATCCCGAGTCCAATAATTTTGGAAAACTCGATTAGAATAGCTACTGGAAGCTTGCCAGGTCACAACGCATCGAGAATTGGCTTCGTCGGAATCCGACGAATTTTTACGGATTTTCTTAGGGGTACCACTAGGGAAAATCACCAAAATCGAAAAATCGTAAAAAGTGGTGAAATTTTTAATCCGAGTCCAATAATTTAGGAAAAAATCGATTGGAATAGCTACTAGAAACTTGCCGGTCACAACGCATCGAGAATTGGCTTCGTCGGAATCCGACGAATTTTTACGAATTTCCCTAGGGGTACCACTAAGGAAAATCACAAAAATCGAGAAATCGTAAAAAGTGGTGAAATTTTGAATCCGAGTCCAATAATTCAGGAAAACTCGATTGGAATAGCTACTGGAAGCTTGCCGGTCACAACGCATCGAGAATTGGTTTCGTCGGAATTCGACGAATTTTTACGGATTTCCCTAGGGGTACCACTAGGGAAAATCACCAAAATCGAAATCGTAAAAAGTGGTGAAATTTTGGATCCGAGTCCAATAATTCAGGAAAACTCGATTGGAATAGTTACTGGAAGCTTGCCGGTAACTACGCATCGAGAATTAGTTTCGTCGGAATCCGACGAATTTTTAGGGATTTTCCTAGTGGTACCACTAGGGAAAATCACAAAAATCGTAAAAAGTGGTGAAATTTTGGAACCGAGTCCAATAATTCAGGAAAACTCGATTGGAATAGCTACTGGAAGCTTGCCGGTCACAACGCATCGAGAATTGGCTTCGTCGAAATCCGATGAATTTTTATGGATTTCCCTAGGGGTACCACTAGGGAAAATCACCAAAATCGAGAAATCGTAAAAAGTGGTGAAATTTTGGATCCGAGTCCAATAATTCAGGAAAACTCGATTGGAATAGCTACTGGAAGCTTGCCGGTCACAACGCATCGAGAATTGGCTTCGTCGGAATCCGACGAATTTTTACGGATTTCCCTAGGGGTACCACTAGGAAAAATCGCCAAAATCGAGAAATCGTAAAAAGTGGTGAAATTTTTTATCCGAGTCCAATAATTCAGGGAAACTCGATTAAAATAGCTACTGGAAGCTTGCCGGTCACAACGCATCGAGAATTGGTTTCGTCGGAATCCGAAGAATTTTTACTGATTTTCCTAGTGGTACCACTAGGAAAAATCACAAAAATCGTAAAAAGTGGTGAAATTTTGGAACCGAGTCCAATAATTCAGGAAAACTCGATTGGAATAGCTACTGGAAGCTTGCCGGTCACAACGCATCGAGAATTGGCTTCGTCGAAATCCGACGAATTTTTACGGATTTCCTTAGGGGTACCACTAGGGAAAATCACCAAAATCGAGAAATCGTAAAAAGTGGTGAAATTTTGGATCCGAGTCCAATAATTCAGGAAAACTCGATTGAAATAGCTACTAGAATCTTGCCTGGTCACAACGCATCGAGAATTGGCTTCGTCGGAATTCGACGAATATTTACGGATTTCCCTAGGGGGTACCACTAGGGAAAATCACCAAAATCGAGAAATCGTAAAAAGTAGAGAAATTTTGGATCCGAGTCCAATAATTCAGGAAAACTCGATTGGAATAGTTACTGGAAACTTGCCTGGTCACAACGCATCGAGAATTGGCTTCGTCGAAATCCGACGAATTTTTACGGATTTCCCTAAAGATACCACTAGGGAAAATCACCAAAATCGAGAAATCGTAAAAAGTGGTGAAATTTTTGATCCGAGTCCAATAATTCAGGAAAATTCGATTGGAATAGCTACTGAAAGCTTGCCTGGTCACAACGCATCGAGAATTGGCTTCGTCGAAATCCGACGAATTTTTACGGATTTCTCTAGGGGTACCACTTGGGAAAACCACCAAAATCGAGAAATCGTAAAAAGTGGTGAAATTTTGGATCCGAGTCCAATAATTCAGGAAAACTCGATTGGAATAGCTACTGGAAGCTTGCCGGTCACAACGCATCGAGAATTGGCTTCGTCGGAATCCGACGAATTTTTACTGATTTCCCTAGGGGTACCACTAGGAAAAATCACCAAAATCGAGAAATCGTAAAAAGTGGTGAAATTTTGGAACCGAGTCCAATAATTCAGGAAAACTCGATTGGAATAGCTACTGGAAGCTTGCCTGGTCACAACGCATCGAGAATTGGCTTCGTCGAAATCCGACGAATTTTTACGGATTTCCTTAGGGGTACCACTAGGAAAAATCACCAAAATCGAGAAATCGTAAAAAGTGGTGAAATTTTGGATCCGAGTCCAATAATTCAGGAAAACTCGATTGAAATAGCTACTAGAATCTTGCCTGGTCACAACGCATCGAGAATTGGCTTCGTCGGAATTCGACGAATATTTACGGATTTCCCTAGGGGTACCACTAGGGAAAATCACCAAAATCGAGAAATCGTAAAAAGTAGAGAAATTTTGGATCCGAGTCCAATAATTCAGGAAAACTCGATTGGAATAGTTACTGGAAACTTGCCGGTCACAACGCATCGAGAATTGGCTTCGTCGAAATCCGACGAATTTTTACGGATTTCCCTAAAGATACCACTAGGGAAAATCACCAAAATCGAGAAATCGTAAAAAGTGGTGAAATTTTTGATCCGAGTCCAATAATTCAGGAAAATTCGATTGGAATAGCTACTGAAAGCTTGCCGGTCACAACGCATCGAGAATTGGCTTCGTCGAAATCCGACGAATTTTTACGGATTTCCCTAGGGGTACCACTTGGGAAAACCACCAAAATCGAGAAATCGTAAAAAGTGGTGAAATTTTGGATCCGAGTCCAATAATTCAGGAAAACTCGATTGGAATAGCTACTGGAAGCTTGCCGGTCACAACGCATCGAGAATTGGCTTCGTCGGAATCCGACGAATTTTTACGGATTTTCCTAGGGGTACCACTAGGGAAAATCACCAAAATCGAGAAATCGTAAAAAGTTGTGAAATTTAGGATCTGAGTCCAATAATTCAGGAAAACTCGATTGGAATAGCTACTGGAAGCTTGCCGGTCACAACGCATCGAGACTTGGCTTCGTCGGAATCCGAAGAATTTTTACGGATTTTCCTAGTGCTACCACTAGGGAAAATCACAAAAATCATAAAAGTGGTAAAATTTTGGAATCATGTCCAATAATTCAGGAAAACTCGATTGGAATAGCTACTGGAAGCTTTTCGGTCACAACGCATCGAGAATTGGCTTCGTCGGAATCCGACGAATTTTTACGGATTTCCCTAGGGGTACAACTAGGGAAAATCACCAAAATCGAGAAATCATAAAAAGTGGTGAAATTTTGGATCCGAGTCCAATAATTCAGGAAAATTCGATTGGAATAGCTACTGGAAGCTTGCCGGTCACAACGAATTGAAAATTGGCTTCGTCAAAATCCGACGAATTTTTACGGATTTCCCTAGGGGTACCACTTGGGAAAATCACCCAAATCGAGAAATCATAAAAAGTGGTGAAATTTTGGATCCGAGTCCAATAATTCAGGAAAACTCGATTGGAATAGCTACTGGAAGCTTGCCGGTCACAACGCATCGAGACTTGGCTTCGTCGGAATCCGAAGAATTTTTACGGATTTTCCTAGTGCTACCACTAGGGGAAAATCACAAAAATCATAAAAGTGGTAAAATTTTGGAATCAAGTCCAATAATTCAGGAAAACTCGATTGGAATAGCTACTGGAAGCTTTTCGGTCACAACGCATCGAGAATTGGCTTCGTCGGAATCCGACGAATTTTTACGGATTTCCCTAGCGGTACCACTATCGAAAATCACCAAAATCGAGAAATCGTAAAAAGTGGTGAAATTTTGGATCCGAGTCCAATAATTCAGGAAAACTCGATTGGAATAGCTACTGGAAGCTTGCCAGTCACAACGTATCGAGAATTGGCTTCGTCGGAATCCGACGAATTTTTACGGATTTCCCTAGGGGGTACCACTAGGGAAATCGCCAAAATCGAGAAATCGTAAAAAGTGGTGAAATTTTTTATCCGAGTCCAATAATTCAGGGAAACTCGATTAGAATAGCTACTGGAAGCTTGCCGAGTCACGAACACATCGAGAATTGGTTTCGTCGGAATCCGAAGAATTTTTACTGATTTTCCTAGTGGTACCACTAGGGAAAATCACAAAAATCGTAAAAAAGTGGTAAAATTTTGGAACCGAGTCCAATAATTCAGGAAAACTCGATTGGAATAACTACTGGAAGCTTGCCGATCACAACGCATCGAGAATTGGCTTCGACGGAATCCGACGAATTTTTACGGATTTTCCTAGGGGTACCACTAGGGAAAATCACCAAAATCGAGAAATCGTAAAAAGTGGTGAAATTTAGGATCCGAGTCCAATAATTCAGGAAAACTCGATTGAAATAGCTACTGGAAGCTTGCCTGGTCACAACGCATCGAGAATTGGCTTCGTCGGAATCCGACGAATTTTTACTGATTTCCCTAGGGGTACCACTAGGAAAAATCACCAAAATCGAGAAATCGTAAAAAGTGGTGAAATTTTTGATCCGAGTCCAATAATTCAGGAAAACTCGATTGGAATAGCTACTGGAA